>ML111535.1:0-21845 GCA_003697995.1 Taxidea taxus jeffersonii | reverse complement strand
GACGGTGGTGGTGGTGACAATGATGGTGATGGAGGTGGTCATGATGGTGATGATGATGGTGATGATGGTGGCCATGGCAGTGATGGAGGTGATGGTAACGATGATGGTGATGATGATGGTGACGATGATCATGGTCATGATGATGATGGTAATGATGACGGTGGTGGTGGTGACAATGATGGTGATGGAGGTGGTCATGATGGAGATGATGGTGATGATGGTGGCCATGGCAGTGATGGAGATGATGGTGATGATGATGGTGATGATGGTGGTGACGATGATCATGGTCATGATGATGATGGTAATGATGACGGTGGTGGTGGTGACGATGGTGATGGAGGTGGTCATGATGATGATGGTGATGATGACGGTGGTGGTGGTGACGATGGTGATGGAGGTGGTCATGATGATGATGGTGGCCATGACAGCGATGGCAATGATGGGATGGTAATGATTATGGCCACAATGATAGTGATGATGATGGTCATGGTAGTGATGACAGTGACAATGAAAACAACTATGACAATGACAGCAGCCAGCACTGCTTACTAAGTTTCAATGTCCTAAGCACTGTTCTAAATCCTTTACATGCTCCTTTTACTGATAAAGAGACTGAGGAAATCTTTATTTGAAGGAAGGTATTTTAGAAATAGTCATCTAGGTTTGAGGATAACCTGCTCTACTCTCTCTCTCATCAGCCCTTTCAGTCTTAGCTATCAGTTAAAATGGGGAGGCAAGAGTAAGGATAAGAGGGACAGAATATTTAAGGACTGTAGGGACACCTGGGTGGCTCAGTGGGTTAAGCCTCTGCCTTTGGCTCAGGTCATGATCTCAGGCTCCTAGGATCGAGCCCCGCATCGGGCTCTCTGCTTAGCAGGGAACCTGCTTCCCCCTCTCTCTCCGCCTGCAGCTCTGCCTACTTGTGATGTCTCTCTCTCTCTCTTTCTCTCTCTCTCTCTGTCAAATAAATAAATAAAATCTTTTAAAAAAAGAATATTTAAGGATTGCTCAAGTATTGCTTCATAGAGCAATGAAAGCAGCCAGCCAACCAACAAAAAGAGAAATGCATCTTCTTGCTGTACAAATGCTGTAGCCACAGCAGCCTCTGTAGAAAAGGAAAGGATTGTTGGCTACTGATGCCCAGGTTAACAGTATTTACCCATACAGACAACGTTCTCAATTATTAGTGCTGTCAACACTTTATAAGGTAGGAGGGCAAATTACCATGAAGAAGGAAAACGTCTGGGGTTCCTGGGTGGCTCAGTCAGTTAAGTGTTTGCCTACAGCTCAGGTCATGATTGTGGGGTCCTGGGATCAAACCCCAGATTGGGCTCCGTGCTCAGTGGGAAGTCGGCTTCTCCCTCCCCCTCTGCCTCTACCTCTCCTCCTACTCATGCTCTTGCATACTCTCTCTCTCTCTCTAAAACAAGTAAAATCTTTTTAAAAAGAAGGAAAATATCTGAGCCTTGTTTGATAAATTAAGGCAAAGGACTTAGGATGGTGTAAGCTAGCCTAAACACTCTCCTAAAAGAATAGATGATGAAAAAGTATTTCATATTACTATTTTCTTACTCCATCTCTAAAAATTAGTCATAAGGACATAGATTAGCTGAAATATGCTTAATAAATAATCTATTCAACCATGGGGGATTAGTGTAAATAAAGTTATAGGAACAAACTTACTGACACACATTTATTAAGAGGAAATTAGTTCATAATATATTAATAGGAAAAAACAGATTACAATCAAGATGTAGAACTTCTGTGCCAAGGGCCCTATTACAAATAGGTTGTAGCCAGCTGATGCTCCCACTGCAACAAATAAAACACAAATATATAAGCCCTGAAAGCCATATTTTTAAAACCTCAAAGGGCTATGGTAGCAATGGTGTCTAGATGAGCAAATATCCGGGGGAGGGAATGGTTCTTAGAGCCGATGATTGCCAGAAACTTTCTCTTGGGAGAACATTTGGATGTTTGGGGTACAATAGGAAGATTCGGCTTGGCCAGTGCAGAAGGATTCTGGCAGGAGAAAGAACCACCAGCAGAGCTTCTGATAGTCACATAAACTTCCATGACAGACTGAAAAGAAGAACTAGGAAAAAAAAAAAAAAAAGAACCAAAACAAAACACCAATTTAAATCCTCAGGGCATTTGTTAAGTTCTAAGGAAACAATGGAGGCTGGGAGGGGGTGGGGCTAGAGTCAAAAACCTTTACTGGGCAGATGAAAATATCCTGCTATTAAAAGGATTTAAAAGACCAATTTCCAGGAGAAAAGAGGCTGCCTAAAACACAGAGCCAGGATCCTGCTCAGCACAACTGAACTGGAAGCTGAAGGAAGTAAGAGCCAAAGACCCAAGAATAAAAAATAAACATCTGAGAACAGAGATGAATGTCCCACAGCATTTCAGAGCTGAGGAGGCAGGTACCTGTCAGCCTCCAGATCAATAACCAAGGAGGACCATGCCCAAGAGAAAGGGGACTGAGTTGGGCTGAATCTTACAAAAAGAGCAACCCAGCTCAACCTGACTAACCAGCTGCTCGAACTTAAAACAGACAGACAAGAAAACTACTTAAGAAGAAGATAATCCTTTCTAGAGGAAACCAACATCATCGGCAGGCTCTACGGTCCTTTCGTTCACACTGTCTGGCACACTGTCAAAAATTATGAGACAAATGAAGAGGCAAAATAAGGTGACCAAGAATCAAGAAAATAAAAACAAGACTATGCGGGCACCTGGGTGGCTCAGTGGGTTAAGCCTCTGTCTTCAGCTCGGGTCATGATCTCAGGGTCCTGGGATCGAGCCCCGCATCAGGCTCTCTGCTTGGCAGGGAGGCTGCTTCCCCCTCTCTCTCTGCCTGCCTCTCTGCCTACTTGTAATCTCTGTCTGTCGAATAGATAAATAAAATCTAAAAAAAAAAAAAAAAAGACTACGTAAGCAGATTCACAAATTGCCCACACGCTGGAGTTAGACACAAAGACTTTCAAATAACTATGCATAGTATGTTAAAGAAAATTTTAAAAGCGGATAAAGAATGAAAAGATTAAGAATCAAAAAGAACCAAAGCAAACAGACATCCTAAAACCAAAATGATCATATTTCAAACTAAAACGCAGCAGAGGCATTGAAAACAGGCTGTACGCAGAAGACACTTAAAACGTGTCTACAACAAAGCACCAGGAGGGAAGTTATGACGAGGACAGAGCAGAGCACGTGAGGCATGTGGACGGGCACCCATGCACGTAGAGTCCCAAATGAAGTAAGACAGGTGACAAGGCAGAAGCCGTATTTAACAGAGAACAGCGAAGAATTGCACAGAACGGAGGAAGGCCGGTAACCCACAGATTCGAGAACCTCAGCAAAGGATACATACAAAGAAGACTATACCTGAGAACATTACAGGCAAACTTCTGGAAACTAAAAATAAAGAGGAAGTCAGGCCAGGGGGAAAAGGTCATATTAACTTCAGAAGAGTAATAACACAACAAACAGACAGTCTTTTATTTTTTTCCTTTTTTTACTTTTTTAAAGATTTTATTTATTTATTTGTTAGAGAGAGAGAGAGCGAGCACAGGCAGACAGAGGCAGGCAGAGGCAGAGGGAGAAGCAGGCTCGCTGCCGAGCAAGGAGCCCGATGTGGGACTCGATCCCAGAACGCCGGGATCATGACCCGAGCCGAAGGCAGCCGCTTAACCCACTGAGCCACCCAGGCTTCCCTGAACACACAGTCTTTTAAAAGAAGATGTGGAAACCTGGGGACAAGGGCATGACGCTGGTAAATGCTGTCAGAAAACTGAATCCCAACAGAAAAACTTTATACCCAGGAAAAGCCCCTTCAAAAATAAATGGTAAAGAAGCTGTTTTCAACCCAGTGCAAGCAGCCGTTTGTTGCTAGAGGGCCCACACGACAAGACATCACCAAGGAAGTTCATAACCGCAGAAAGGATCCCCGACGCAAGCACGGAAAGGCATTAAGGGGCGAAGGGCGCCCGCAGGGCGACAGGCGAGCGAGCACAGAACGTGACTGACAGCTGCGGTGTAATGACTGGGCTTACGGCGCACGCAGCAGTAAAACGCGGCAATACTGGCACAAAGCCCGGGAAAACAGCAAATGTGGCTAAAGCATCGCAGAGCTCGTGCCTGGGCAGGGGGAGTGGCGGAATTCCCGAGACGGGCTGCTGTCACCGAACCGTGCGAACCATGCGTCTCCAGAATAACCGGGAAAGACACACCCAAAAAATAACACTGCAGGAAGACCACATGCAGTAAGAGAAAATACTTCATTAGTCCCAAACAAGGCAGGAAAGAAAGAACAAACGAAAGTATAACAAATTAGAAACAAATCATAAAATGATAGGCTTAAATCCAACTAAATTATACTTACTTTAAATATAAACAGAATAAACACTTCAATTAAAAGACAAATATCATCAGGCTACATAAGAAAATTAAACCCCATTATGTGTTTTTTACAAGAGACACAATTTAGATTTAAGGGCACAAGGCAAAAGTCAAAATATTGGGAAAGACACACTATGCAAACTCTAACCAAAAGAAACTGATTTCATTTTATTGATGTCAGATAATGGAATACTTTCTATATTATGACAGGAAACTGGGACTAGCTCATGATGATCAAAGGAATTCAACAGCAAGGCAGGACAGCTTTACCCCAGAGAGAGCAAATGGGAGGAGGTCCACACCTGACCCGGTCTTTCAAGATCAAGAGGAGGCATATATACAATCTTAAGAATTCCCCCCCTCCCAAGAAGGAATAAAAGGTGTGCATCAGGTGTACCCAGAGCACCTGCTGATGTACTCAGAAAGTTTCAGAATCCCCGGCCGGGCTGATGACAGGTGTTTCCCTCCTGCAACCTACCAGGAGAGACTGGAGGAGGTGAGCATTTCCTCAAACATGAAGACAGCAACACAAGACTTTATGGAAAAGGGGAAATCAAGGAAATAAGACACCAGCAAAGTAACACAGCAATTTTCCAGAAACAAAACCCAAAGAAATGGAAGCTGTCATTTGCCTAATAAAGAAGTAAAAATAATTGTTTTAGGGGTGCTCAATGATCCACAAAAAACCAAAAAGAGACAATTCAACGTAATCAGGAAAATAATAAATGAACAGAATGCGAAGGTTTAACAGAGAGAGAAATCATAAAAATGAGCCAAAAGAAACTCTGGAGCTAAGGCATACAATGAATGAAATGGAAATTGCAGGGCACCTGGGGGGCTCAGTTGGTTAAGTGACCACCTTCAGCTCAGGTCATGATCCCGGAGTCCCAGGATCAAGGCCCACATTGGGTTCCCAGCTCCACAGAGAGTCTGCTTCTCCCTCTGACCTCTTCTCTCATGCTCTCTTCCACTCTCTCTCTCTCAAATAAATAAAATCTTAAAAAAAAAAAAGAAATGAAAATTGCAGTGGAGAGCATCAACATCGGGCTGATCAAGCAGAAGAAATAATCTGTGAACTCAGATGGGTCACTGGAGTCAGAGAACGTGAACTATGGGATACCGTTAAGAAGAACAATCTGTGTGTTACTGGAGTCCCAGAAGGAGGAGAGGGAGAAGGGGGCTGAAAGCTTTTTAATGGCTGGGGTGCCTGGGTGGCACAGTCAGTTAAGCGTTCAACTCTTGGTTTCGGCTCAAGTCATGATCTCAGGGTTGTGAGATCGAGCCCCACATTGGACTCCAAGCTCAGCACAGAGTCTGCTTGAGATTCTCTCTCCCTCTGCCCCTTCCACTTGTACCCTCTTTCTCTCTCTCTAAAATTAATGAATCTTTAAAAACATAAAGAAATAATGGCTGAGGGCTGCTCCAATCTGGAAAGAGATTTCAACGTCCAAGTTCATAAATCTCACAGGTTCTCCAAAATTTGCAACTCAAAAAGATCTTCTCTAGGACACATTAAATAAAACCATCTAAAATCAAAGACAGCAAGAGAAAAAACGAATTCCTCACCTACATGGGGAACCCCCATTAGGCTATCAGCAGGTTTCTCAGCAGAAACCTTGAAACAGTCAAAGTGCTGAAAAAAAGAAACCACCAAGCAAGAAACACTGTACCTGGCAAAGCTGTCCTTCAGAAATGAAGTACAGATTTTCTGAGACAAATCAGAGCTGAGGGACTTCATTGCACTAGACCCGTCTTAGAAGAAGTGCTACAGGGGACTCTGCCGGCCAAAAGGAAAGGATGCTCATTAAAGAAGCAAAACGCCAGCGAGGAAACAGAAGATGGGAATGTGCTTTACAAATAGCAGCTGACGGGCCCATACGGGACGCTGAGCCCAGCTGGGACATGTCCTGGTAAGTGGACATTCGACAGTTACTAAAAGCAGCCCCGCCCCCCACCGGGCCATAAATCGAGGCTCGACAAATTTCAAGTAATTCAAATCACACAGACCACGTTCTCTAACAAAAATGAAACAGACTGGGACGCCCGGGTGGCTCAGCTGGTTGGGCGGCTGCCTTCGGCTCAGGTCATGATCCCAGCATCCTGGGATCGAGTCCCACATCGGGCTCCTTGCTCGTCAGGGAGCCTGCTTCTCCCTCTGCCTCTGCCTGCCTCTCTGTCCGCCTGTGCTCACTCCTGCGCTCTCTCTCTGACAAATAAATAAATAAAATATTTTTTTAAAAAATGAAACAGACTAAGAATAAATCACAGGGAGATAGTAGGAAGCACACCCGTGTCTGGAAATTACATAATCAAAACCCATAGCTGAAGATGAAATTACAAAGAAAAATATTTTGAACCACACAGTGGTGCAAATGTGGATATTAAAAACTGTGGGATGAAACAGTGCCCTGCGGGGCTCATAGCCCCGAACGGATACACTGAAAGAACACAGAGAAACAGCTGACACTCCTTAGACTTCCATCTTAAGAATCCAGAAAAGCAAAGTAAAGCGGAAGAAGGTAACAAGGGCAACAGCAAGCATCAGGGAAGGAGAAAGCAGACTTATAACAGAAAATCAAAGTGAAATCATGTCATTGTAAGACACTGATTAAATTAGGGGCACCTGGTGGGTGCCGTCGGTTCAGTGTCTGACTCTGGATTCTGGCTCAGGTCGTGATCTCAGGGTGGTGAGATCAAGGCCCTGCAGGGCTCCACGCTCAGCCCGGAGTCTCCTCCAGACTCTCTCTCCCTCTGCCCCTCTCTGCTGCACACTCTCTCCCTCTCTCTAAAATAAATAAAAAAAAACATTAGTAAGGTTTAAAATGTCCTCGCCAGAATTATGAGGCAAAAAGAGGAAGGTGCCACTATCGTGAATGGAAAACAGACACTGCTTGGATCTTACAGACCATGAGAAGAAAGTAAAAGGCATTTATGAAAAATCTTGTGCTGAGGAATTTGTAAATTTAGAAGAAAAGAACAAACCTGTCGAGGAGCACAAGGAAAAGTGGAACATTTAATAACCCTCTATCTGTTTAAAAATTGGATCAACAGTGAGAGACCTTCTCATAAAGAAAACTCAATTCCCAGAGAGATTCACTGATGAATCCCCCAAACCTTTAAAAACAATAATATCCACCCAAAAAACATTCTTTCAGAAAAGAGAAGAAAAGGGAGCACTTACCAATTAATCCTGTGAGTACAACATGGCCCTGATACCAAAAAATGACAAAGACACTATAAAAAAGAAGAGTATAGGCCAACATCTTTTATGAGTCGAAACACAATAATCGTAAACAAAACGTCCGATACTTGTATCCAGGGATTGTAAAAGTATGATATATCAAGACCAGAAGGGGTTTACTGCAGGAATGCAAGTATTAACATTCAAACACCAAAAAAAAAGTTATTCACACACTAACAGAGCAAGGGACAAAATCACAGAATTATCTCAACAGATGAAGGAAAACACTTGATAACATTCAATACTTAATCATGATTAAAATGCTCAGAAAACTGGGAATAGAAGGGGTCTTCCTAAATGTGATAAAGAAGAGCTACTGGGGGAAAACTACAGCCAATAGCACACCTGACATTAATAACAGTGAACGCCTTCTCTGTGGGGTCTCTGTGGGGGATGCTCATTCTCACCACTTCTATTAGATATTGTACTAGAGATACTGTGCCAGAGTCATGAGGCAAAGACAGACACATGATGGATGTGTGGATAGATGGATGGATGGACGGATGGATGGATAGACATCACCAAGACTCACAAATGACATAATTGCATATATAGAAATTTAAAATAATCCACAAATAAACTTAGAGTTAACAGATGAATTTAGAAGCACTACTGGAAACATGAGGACTATGAAAAGCCCGTTTTGTTTTTGTAAACTAGCAACAAAAATTAGAAAAAAAATTTCAAATACAGTTTAATACAGCATCAAAAAAACATCAAATATCTACAATGATTATTTTTCCAGTGCAAGACTTCTACATGAAAAACTGCAAGACATTACTGAAATAAATTTAAAAAGACCTAAGTACAGGGAGAGATATTCTTTACTTATGGATTGCAAAAATCATTATTTTATAAAATGTCAGTTCTCCTTAGATGGATCTCCTGATTCAGTCCAAACCCCAGCAGGTATTTCTGTGTCATTGACAGCCGGTCCTAAGATGGTACAAAAACAAATAAATAAACGAATGAACGTAGAACTCAAGAAAGGCTTGAGGAGGAACAAAAGAGCCATGAGATAAACCATCAGCCAGTAAGACTCCGCAGAAGGAACCAGAGCAATGTGGCATCCCTGCAGGATGGACAGACAGACAACCACAGAGAACAGAAAATGCAGAAATACACATGCACGTATGGTCACTTGCTTTAAGAAAAAGAGGCACCAACCTTCAGTGGGGACAGGGCAGGCTCCTCGAGAGAGGGCCACGGAGCCAACGACTCTCCATACGGGGAAAAACCCCCAGCTTTTATTCTGCTTCAACCCACATCCGAAGATCAGTTCAAGATTCATCATTAATCTAAACGCAAACAGTAAAACAGCAAAGCTTTAAACACAGAGCCATAATTTCATCATCTCAAGTAGGGAATTAAGCAGGGCCCCATGCCCCATGGAGCCCAGCACGGGGCTGAGATCAAGACCGGAGCTGGCATCAAGAGCTGAATGTGACAAAAAGCACTAAGAGAGAGAGAAAAATAAAGAACTAAAAAACTTGATAAATCAGATGTGTTAACATGAAGAAAACACTTCTTTTAAAAGAATGTGAAGCGCTATCCATGACCATAAGAGGACAGTACACACACGTAGACATGTATAAAACAAACGTCTAGAAGAGGGAGGGCGCCTGGGGGCTCAGTGGGTTAAGTGTCTGCCTTTGGCTCAGAGCATCATCCCAGGGTCCTGGGATCGAGCCCCATGTCGGCCTCCCTGCTCAGTGTGGAGTCTGCCTCTCCCTCCTCCTCTGCCCCTCCCCCTCACTCACAGTCTCTCTCTCAAATAAATAAATAAATAAAATCTTTTTTAAAAAGTCTAGAAGAGGTATACATTAAAACATTCGTGCTACATTGACTCCAGGCATGACATATATGAGTTGATCTTCATTCTTTACAACCAGCTGTATGTTCTTGTTTTCTTGAACTCTACGATGAAGTTGAATGACTTGCATGATCTTCATGAAAACTGTTAAAAGCAGGCTTGTAAAGATCTGGAAGGCCATTGGCTTGAACTTGATCACACGGAGAGGAGCAGGGGCTCCGGGTCCAGGGCGCCCCCAGGTCCTCAGCCAATGAGGGGAAACTGCCAGAGCTCGTTCTCGGCAACCTTGGGGTAACAGGCTGGCTCCTGGCTTCGAGGTTATGTCATTAAGCAGAACGTGTTTCATGCAGAAGAACAAAGAAAGCCCTCTTACTGCTGCCCATGCGGGCGGCCCGGGCCCTCCCCGCCGTCTGCACGCACCGTGCTGTTCCCGAGCCCGGGGGACGTTAGCACACTAAGTTATGGCCACATCGTGTTTACCAGAGCAGATGAGTCCTAGGTCTCATAACCTATTTATTTCATTCGGATCAGCATGATTTCAGAGACTTCTCAAAGCCAAAAGCAATTATTTCTACATCTTTCCCTTTATGACTTACTGCTCAGGGACTGAAAACAATTCTTTGACCTGGGGAACTGGAAACGATGTGCCCAGGCTGGGAATTCAAGCGGGTTACATACTGTTCACGGGGCGGGGGGTGTGATCCCGAGGCCTTCCGGTTCAGGCTGTTGACGGATGCATTTTCTGAGTCATTTCAACAAGAAACCTTGCCTACAATGCACAAGCGAGCTCCGGGGGCAGACCCAGGCACCGGAGTCCCACAGGAGTCGAAGCACTGTATTCATTGACCTCCTAAAGGTACCAAAAAGGCAATGAATCAGTCCCTCTAATCGCATGAAAACATAAAATTCAGGATCCATATTTTCTTAATACAAAATCTAGTTACAGAATCTCATAAATCTTTAAAGAAGCCATATATTAACTTAAAAAAAAAGAAAAGAAAAATATGCATTTACAGGGTTGTAGACTTCACTGGGGAACACGGCCAGCTCTGGATGGAACAGCCAGGCGTGAGCTTTCACGGAGGAGGGGAGTGGTGGGGCAGGCGCCACAGGTGCGGGAAGAACGCGCCCTTCCTCCCCACCGGCTTCTTTTGGACGAGACGAAGGAGGCGATCGTCGTCCTCTCTGTGGCACCATTACCATCCCATCCATTTCACTTCTCATATGAGTCAAGATAAATTTAAAAAAAAAAAAAAAAAAAGGCAGACATTAAAAGACCAATGCGTCATACTCTATCAAGTCTGTACTTAATCACTGTCGCCCCAAAAGCTACTTCATTAAGGTAACTGAGAAAAACAGAGCACAATTACGCAGTTTAAAAGGTTTCAATCAGAATGATGAATGGTAGTCTCTGGTTAGCTTATTAACACGTCTAGGGACGTCTTTGTCTGTTGTTTTTGTGTTTCTCAAGAGAAGAAACCCGGAAGGTCGGCACACCTGTAAAGACTTTTTGGTTGGAAACCTCTAGCTGAGTCGAAGTGATGTGTGTCCCCTTCGGTTAGTTCTCGAAATGGCCTGGGTGGTACCAGGATTCGGGGGGGCAGTGGCCTGGGGAATCCCTAAGCAGACCGTTCACCTCGCAGAAGAGGAAACCAAGCTCCGGCCTGGAAAGTGGCTGACCCAGGTCACAGGCCGCTCGCTGGCCAGGCCGGGACACCCCTCTGTGACCAGCTGTGCCTCGCCTGCTCTCTGAAACCTCCCTGAAGGCCTCTAGTTAATTGAAATGAAGGCAGCACGCTGAGCGTAAGTAAGGAAACCCGCGGAGATATAAAATAAAAGGACAAAAGAAACACAGCTCTACAAAGTCTCCTTTGAAGCCAAAGGTACGGGTTCTGCCTTCCACCGGGAGTCTGAGGACTCAGGCAAGTGATGCTTTCAGAAGTTCACAATACTGCTTTGCTTCCCTCTCTTTTTTTTCTTTACCTTTTCCTTGAAGCTTTGAAAAAGATGATAGGGTGACATGCTCACAATTTTTACTTTAAACGCATCTTGGAAAGTTCGTGGAAGGAAGTTAAATGGAAACCTCTGAGTTCCCACTGAACAGGTGTCCCATGCTCCGGGGGCAGGCCGCCCCCCAACACTGCTCCTGCAGATGAACACGCAGCCTCGTGAATCAAAAGGCAAGCCATGGTTTTCACTGCAGCAGAGTGCAGGGACAGTGAGGACCAGCGCTCCTTCTGAAGTGGATCTCCCACGCAAGCCATGTTTCTGGGGCTTCGCCTTTGCCCGCAGGATTCTTCACTCGGCCACGGCCCAGCACCTGGTAAGGAGCGGGTTCTACCTCCGTTTCCCTTGGCTGCTGTGTGAAACATGACCACAAATGCAGCGCCTTAGAAGAAAACCCAGATTGACCCTCTTCCAGGCCTGGAGATCAGAACTCTACAATCCAGGTGCCGGCTGGGTTCGGTCCCGTCGGGGGGTGCCCAGGGAGCATCTGTTTGCTGGCCTCTCCCAGCTTCCCAGGCTCGGGACCCCGGCCCCCACCTCCGAAGCACAGGCCTCCACCCTGAAGCGGACGGGGCTCCATCACCGCACCTCCCTTCTCTGCTCTGACCTCGCCCTCCTCTTAAAGGAACCTCGTGATTACAGTGGGCTGGCCAAGGGGGTTCAGGAAAATCTCCCCATTTCAAGCTACTTCATTTCACCACATCTGCCAAGTCCCTTTTACCAGGCAAGGTGACGCATTCACAGGTTTCAGGGCCAGGATACGGACACGTTTGGGGGACCGGTATTCCGTCTACTATGGGCGCGGTGCGGGGTGCCGGGAATCCTTGTCCTTCCCGCAGGTGGTGACAGGTCAAGTGACAATGCCAGAAACCACAAGTAAACCATGTGGCCATCAGCAAATGTGCTCGAGGAATCCAGAAAAGAGGGTGTCATCCTGAGGGTGGGAGCCAAGGGGAGACTCGAACCCAGTTTCAAGTAGACCCTATCCCGGGGGCACTCCGCGGACAGCACCCACCGCGTGCCTCACGCCGCAGCTCTGTCCAGCTTCCTGGGGCTCGCTGCTCTTCCGTTTGCCAAAGGGTAGACGACTAAACTGAGCACAGCAAGATCCATAGCTAGGCATCCCTCCTGCGTACCCTTGTCAGGAGAACAGGAACAGCCTCCAAGGCCACAATCGTCTCTGTCCGGAAATCTAAAGACAGAATCTGAAGCACCTATCGGCACGTGTGTGCAAGGCAGTGAGCAAGAAGCCGGGATGGGGTCCGGGGAAGTCAGGGCAATGCGTTTTCATTTCCAAAACGGCCGCACTCCTACGCTCGTCATTAACAGTGACGGTGCCGAACAGATGAGAATCCAGTTCAGAGACTCCCCAACACGGGGCGTCACGCTCGCGGGAACCAGGCGTGCAGGCGGAGCTGACCATTAATGACCAGGCTGCAGGCAATTGCACAGCCATGTTGGCGGGAAATCAGGGCGGAGACAGGAGACAATGCAGTCGGTACGGAGGTGAGCCGCTGGAATCAAAGCCGAGCGTAACGACCGAACCAGTGGTCACGCAGCAAAGCCTTCGTTCTCAGGAGCGACTCTGGAATTCAGGGAGGCCCAGCAGAGCCGAAGCCAGGACTGGGGAACGTCTGCGTGGCCAGGACAGCCAGGACTCAGCACCCCCTTCCTCCCACCCAGACGTCACACATAGTCCCCCTTGCGGAAACTAAAACTGACCCCTCCAGTTACACGCCCTTGAACGTCTCACGATCACGGACACACACAGGGGTGGACACGGGCCCAGCGGTCTTCCAGATGTGTCTCTCCAGAAACCGGACCATTCCAGACTTCACAACACATATCGCCAATGGACTCTGCTGGAAAATTCTAACTCAGGTCACGAACAATCAAAGGCACCTGCTGTGATATGTCACGAGGCCCAGGCAGGTACGGTGGGCCCCTCGGACATGAGGTCAGGACCCCGTTCTTGGGAATCCCAGCCCAGACGCCTCCAGGACTCTCCACACACAGCCTTCGAACTGCCGGAGTCGGAAGGCTCTTGCTTCAGAGGCCAGGGCACTCGCTACACATACAGGCTGAGACGTGTCTAAGGAAAACACCCAGCCGAGCAGCCAGGCCACGCTTCTTGGTATCCTTTCATTAAACAAGTAAATTGCAGTTCGGATTGTTCCTACAAGTGATTTTTGTGAAGCTATGATTCTTGTCTCAAAATGCACAAGTTCAGAAGATGACTTGACTGTCTCTTCATTAAATACTGTCACTGAGAGGCACGAACAAGATCAATTCCTCCCTGCCTGACACTGAGCTGGCAAGGCATAAACAGGGATGACGCCGGGGGCCTCCGCCGGCGAAGACGAACACCCTGCAGGTCTGTCCATGGGGTCCCGGGGAGGCCACGGCAGGGACCCCTGAACCCTGGGCTCAGGGCGAACGAGCTCCCTCAAGGCCTCGTGAACAGGCTCAATGCAAAGCGACTGAGGCAGAAACCGTCTGTCTGCCTGCTGATGCCACAAAACAGGCGTCACGGTCTCCCTCAGAACCGCCGTCTCCCGGGACTTCATGGGCATCGGCCCAAGACGGGGGAAGGAAATCTGGGCCTGGCGGAGGAAACGGGTCTCCTCTCCTAAGGACAGTCGGAAGGACTCTCATTCGAAAGCCTCCTCGCCCTGGCCTGCTCTGTTTTCCAAGCTGCCCTGGTGACAGAGTTCGCTTCATGGGGGTCCCTGCAGAGAGGACAGCCGGGCAGGCCGGCGGGGGTGGCTCTGGGCCGGGACCAGGCTCCTTCCAGGGCGGGCAGCAGAGGGCAGTGAGCAGATACGGCAGAGGAGAGCCCCAGAGATCAAAAGGGATCATCTAACACTAGTGAAAGGAGCCAGGACACAAAGAGTGACAACCACCAACCAACCGCAGATCCGAGGCCCAAATGCAACCCACAAGATGAAGCAGGAGTAATTCTGAGGCCCCACAGGCTCCATGGGTGGCTCAAGGGCTCCTTTCTTCCTCCAGACACCTGGTATCAGGGCTCCAGGAGTTTCACCAGCACCAGACTCCGGCCTCCGTGACTGTGAGATAGGACACGTCTGTCATTTCAAGGACTTTATGCTGGGCATCCCGGGAACGCTGCCGCTCACATCCCTGAGGGCAAGCTCTGAGCCCGACCTCTGACCCCGACGCCCTGCAAACACAGCCCTAGGGGCACACTCTGACCCCGACCTCTGACCCTGACCCACACCCTGACCCCCTGCAAACACAGCCCTACGGGCATGCTCTGAGCCAGACCCACACCCCAGCGCCGCCCTCCCGCAAGCTCAGGCGAGGACAGCTGCCGTCTGGGGGAGTCAGCATTTGCGTGTCAAGCCGGTAAAACACTTCTCAGTCCCTCCTGGGCACCCCTGGCCAGGGAACACTCAGAAGACAGTGGATATTGTCGTGGGGCTGGATTTTGTTACGTTGTTTAAAAACCATTGTGAGCGAGGAGGTCCCAGCCTCCCAACACCCGTCATGTCAGCCGCAACAAGGTAGATTCAATCTGCCTTAATAACGTGGATAATTACTAGCATTTCAAATTTAATTAAGAAAGATGCTTCTGGCTTTATTTGTACTGAGCCTCCTATCTCTGCTCATCTAGCATCCAGGGATTAGCAAGAAAAGGAACCCTTGACACACAATCTTTTTTTTTTTTTTAAGATTTTATTTATTTGTTAGAGAGAGAGAGCGAGCACAGGCAGACAGAGAGGCAGGCAGAGGCAGAGGGAGGAGCAGGCTCCCTGCAGAGCAAGGAGCCGGATGTGGGACTCGATCCCAGGACGCTGGGATCATGACCTGAGACGAAGGCAGCCGCTTAACCAACTGAGCCACCCAGGCGTCCCCTTGACACACAATCTTTAGGGCAACCAAAGAGCAGGAAGCCTGAGTCTCTAGCCACCAGCCCGTCTGGTGCTGCGGCACAGACTCCCAGAGGCTGTGGATCCAGAGGGGAACACAGCACTTCGCTGCCCCGGCAGGTGGGCGGACCAGGCTCCAGGCGTGCCGGGCATCCCCATGCCTGCAGGGTGCGGAGGACTTCAGGATGCAGGGGGAGGCGGTCTGAGCTGGGCTTCCAAGGAGGGCAGGATGGCAACAGGGTGGCAGGGAAAGGAGATGGATTCCAGGTAGAGGAAGAATTCTCTAGAAACCTGGACCACGGGGCACCTGGGCGGCTCAGTCAGTGAAGCTTCTGCTCGGGTCATGATCTCAGGGTCCTGGGATCCAGCCCCACGCTGGGCTCCCCACTCAGTGGGAGTCTGCTTTCCCTCGTCCTCTGACTCACCCTCCCTCCCTGCTGCTGGTATGGGCGCTCTTGCTTGCTCTCTCTCAAGTAAATAAATAAATCTTAAAAAAAAGAAAAAAAAAACACAGAAATCATTGAAAGCTTTGGCTCTGGTCCCTGAGGCTCCCAAACAATGAGACTGAGGTTTTTCGGGGCGGGGGGGAGGGGGGATGTAAGAAATGTCATCATCCGCATGACCCAAGACACACCCCACGAGCAGCGGTTGCTGGCATGAGTCCGGTGTCCTTACCCCTCAGGAATATCGGGTGCGCCCTCACACAACGATTCTTGTCCGGCCCCCCCACGCCCACCTACCAAGAGGGGTGGGAGGTTCCCAATGTTTACCTCTGAGGGACCTTGTCTTTGGCAAGAATCCATTGGGTTCCTGGGATTTCTAGTTTACTTTGAGATTCAAAGACAGCAAGTCACCAAAACTCTGCCTGTTCCGAGGGGCGGGGGGTGGGCTGGCCGAGGGGGCAGAAGCGAGCGGAAACAGAGCGCGGCAGGTCGCCGGATCAGCAGTGGCGCCAAAAGCAAGTCACTCTGTAAACAGATGTTCACGTGCATTCAGGCCAGCACCGACTCCAGACCCGGAGTTTGAATTTAAAGGAAGAAGGAGGGCGGAGAGGCAGAGAGAGTGTCCACCGGAGCCGTGGAAGAGAAAGGGCAGCACGCGGAGCAGCCGAGGGAGAAGCCAGCGGCGCCCGGCTGGGATGGACGGAGCAGATGGCGAGGGGCCGCGAGGGGCCTGGGGGCGCGGCGGCAAACCGGGGGCGCACGGGGGCAGCTTAGCTCTGCGCACAGCGACAGTGAAGCGGGCTCAGGGCACCAAGCTGGCTCAGGGGACATGGTTCTGTCCTCATGCGGGAGGAATCGGGTGCTCAGAGGGACACCCCCTTTACAGAAAGATTAAGTGCCGTTTGTGTTCCATTTAAAGCATCTACTGCTGTTTTACAAATAAATGCAGATGACGTGCAGTGTGATCAAGGTTTCCCGCCATGAGCGAGCCTGTGGATCCCATGGATCCCGTGGATCCCGTGGCTGAAGCTCTGGTCTGCACGCAGCCCTCCCCCGGTGTATCTGAGATTAAATTTTCATGCGGCCCCACCAGTGTCGTCTGTTAAAGGACTGGTCCCCGCCTGACACTGTTTATGCATCAAAACCGACAGAAAAGGTTGTGAGATCACCCGGTCTTCGGACTCCGTGTGGACCCGACCAGGCCACGCACACAGCGTCCTGAGCACCTGCCGAGTAAGTGGAGCATGGACGGCTCCGGAGCCTGCGGCTGGGAGACCGGGCCGTTCTAGAAGCAAATCAGCTACAGAGAGGGGAGAGGGGCTAAGGCCCCCGACACAGTAATGCTCCTCAAACAAAACAGCTTCCGAGTCAAAGGAGGAACGTGTTCCACTGCTGGTGTACTTCATCCTCCTCGCATGTCTGCAACCCGCCGCTCTGCGCTCTGCCAAGGAGCCCTGTTGGTCCCGAGGCGAGCATCACGCTCACCTTCCTGACCGGCTCACGTGGATCTTCCTCTGAATCCCCCAGGCACCTGGCATCACCCACCCGGCGCTCGGCCGGGGCCCTGCTCTGAGGTCGCCCCGGTCACACGCTGACCCACAGACTCCACCTGCCCTGTCTGTGATCCTACGCAGCCGCCCGTGGGGGGCCGTTGGGCTTGAGTCCTTCCCTCCAGCGAACATCCTCCCTTCTGGGCCCGATTCACCTTCCAGTCTGGCTGGAAAACCCTTCCACGCACGCACACCAACAGTGTGCTAGCACAGGGATTTACACGCCGGTGGCAGGTGTGCGGAAGGCGGCGGAAGACTCCACGCCTCCCGCCGGCGGCAGAACCCCGACAGCTCCCGGCCTCCGAGCCTCCCGTCCTGACTCCACACCAGGCCCGCTTCCTCTGAGGGGAAAGGAAATCCCTCCCAAGGGCACGTCATACTGTCACAGAGGGTTTGGGACGAGATTCGTGGCTATTACCAGCATTCCCTTGAATTCTCAAATGGAAGCATTTTAATTGTTCTAGCACATTCTAGTTGTCAGTCCTTTTCAAAATGGTATCAGAAAACCAGAGGAGGGAGGTGATGCTAAGAAACCCTTTCCCAGTCATCTCCACCAATGGCGGGAAGGCGTGCCGTCCCCGAACCACCCAGCAAGGCAGGAACTCGGCGGACGGGAGCGCCCTGAGGTCCAGAGACACGGCCAGTCACGCTGCAGCCCCAGCTCCCGCCCCCGCACAGGTAAGACGCCCAAGACAAGGTCAGCACGTGAGTGCACGGCCGTATCTCAGACAGAAAGGACGACTTGCTTTTTCAAATCCTTTTCATCATGATAAATGCAATCTTGAATCCCATCCCTGGTTAAACCCGTCCCCCATCCATCTCCCCGCTGGGAACCATGAGTTGCTCTCCAGAGTTAAGATCTGTTGCTCGGTGCGTCTCTCTTTTCCTTTGCTTGTTTCTTACATTCCGCATGTGAGTGAGACCATCATACTAAGGTATCTGTCTTTGACGCGTTTCACTCGGCATCGCACCCCTTAGCTCCATCTGTGTTGCTGCAACGGGCAAGCTCTCGTCCACGTGGACAGCCGCGTGGTACCCCACCGTACGTATGAACCACGTCTCCATCCATTCACCAGTCGATGGACACGTCACTGCGTCCATAGTCCGGTTACTGTAAACAACGCTGCAATAAACAGAGGGGTAGAAAGGACATCTTTCTTAAATTGGTCCCTTAAAATACATCCCAGAGACCACTGATGCAAGGCTGGAACCAAACGAAAACCCGTGGCAGTTCTGCGTCCTATCCATCAGGTGCTCGGTGAGAGGAGAGGCGTTAATGTAAACATGATCTAAATGACTGCTCCTCAGGAAAACAGCCCCCGACGTGGCTCCCGTGACCCCTCACCCCCCTCCCCGGGGCAGGCCCACTCTGCTCTGCAGACCAGACTCACGGGAATGGAGCACCTGACGCGGCAGCTTTGTAGCGTCCAAGCCACCTCCGCCAAGAAACCAGTCACTTGACATTTCTAAAATTTCTGCCTAAATAATCTTATGTGGCGACTGAAAACACCAACAGGCATGCTCTGTGCCAAACAGTGAACTCCACATGGAAGGAGGCACGCAAACACCTTGCTGGTGCAGAGCTGGAGACGGCAGGTGAGAATCCACTCGGCCAGGGCCCAGAGGCTGGCACACTGACCCGTCAGGAAGGGGGCCGTGCGAGGAACAAACGCGGGTGCGCGGAGGGGTGCGGAGACGCTCACCTTCTCGGGGCGCCCAGCGAGCCCAGCAGCCCGTGAGCTTCCTGGAGCGGCCGTAACACAGGCCCGTGGACTCCGCAGCTTAAATCCACGGAAGTTCATCCTCTCACAGTTCTGGAGGCCGGAAGTCTGAAACCGAGGTGTGCCTGCCTGGTCCATCTGGAGGCTGAGAGGGGGCCCCGCCCTGTGCCCCTTGTCCAGCTCATGGGGGCCGCCCCAATCCTCGACTCTCCATGGCTTGGCCTTGTCCCTCTGGTCCCTGCCTCTGTCATCACACGCTGCTCTCCAGTGTCCTCTCATCTTCCAATAAGGACGCCTGTCACTGGGCTTGGGGCACATCCCAGGCCACACCCCAGCCCAGTATAGCTTCCCCTTAATTTAACTGGTTACGCCTGCAATGACTCTATCTTCAAATCAGGTCCCGTTCTGAGGTTCTGGATGGACATGAATTCTGGGGGGTGAGGGACACTATTCAACCAGGACAGGCAGCGATGGCCTCCAGGTCCAGCCAAAGGACCAGAGCCACGTGCTCTCCACACAAAGAGGACCGTGGTGTGTCCAGCAAGGCAGCTTCCTGGCTACCTGCAGGCTGTGGGGCGCTCAGCACAGCAGACATCAGGGACACTCCCTGGGTCCTCGGAGCCTCACCCCGTCCTTGTCCTTCCCTTTCCATCCACAGGACCGCTGGGAGCTACTGGTTCTTCCAAGCAGGGTGGCTTCCTGGGGGGCACTGGTTGTCCCTGAAAATGGTTCTTGCCCCAGAAGGCGCTGGTACGCGGCACAGGGCTTCTCCAGGAACACCGCACACCCTTCCGTCCAGGCGCACGCACAGTGCGAGCTGATCTAGGGGTCGGACCCCGAGCAGCACACGAGGAGGAGAGAGCCCACCCCGCCTTCTCTGCTGGCCTCACAGGGGAGCACTGCCTGAAACGGACTTCAAGTAGAGTGGAGAACATTCTGGAAGGACAAACTACGTGAATGCAGGAGGCGGGGAGCACCTGAGGGTGCGCATGAGGAAGCCCGGCACCGCCCCGGCGACCTAAGTGCGGGTTAGCCGTGGGCAGCGGGCGGACACAGGACACAGCGTCGCCCCGGCTGCAGCTTCTGGGGCTTTCCCAGATATGCCTCAGCGGCACGTCTTACTCCCTCTTGGGGGGAATCGGTAAGATGGGAGGCCTTCGCTCCTTCCCAGAAGGCCAGGCCCAGGGCTGAGAGTCTCTAGCTTGTCCTCCACAGTGTGGTGTCCTGAAGCGCTCAAGTGGGCGAACCCTCCCTCCACCCTGCAGGCCGGCTCTCCGGGCGAGCGCACTGGCCGTCTGCGAGCGCCGCCCCTGCCGCCCTCAGGGGTGTGCGGGGAGCCAGCCCCGGGCCTGAGAGTGAGGGGCTCAGGGGTGCACGGGGAGCCAGCCCCAGGCAGGAGGGTGGGGGGCTCAGGGGTACGCAGGGAGCCAGCCCCGGGAAGTGGGGGGGGGCACGTGGAACATGGGGCCAGGACTGAGCTTTGTTATCCCTGTCCTTGGGCCGGGGTGGGGGGACATTCTGCAGGCGGGGCGCCCCGGCGGCTGGGGGTGGCTTCCTGACTAGGAGGATGACTCTTGAGGCACGAGTAGCTTCCCTCCGATGAGTCCCAACCCTGCTGGTCCCTGCCGCATTCTGGGCGGGCGAGTCTACACTGAGTAGAGCCCCGACAGCCGGGGGAGCCAGCACTCACTGCTCCTCACACGTCTCTGGGGGGTGAAACCACAGCGGGGCCTCCCCCAGGCCTCTGCCGTACCTGCTGGTGGCGGCCGTGTCCTCGGTGATCTCTGACGCAGAGGCCTTGCTCACATCCTCTGCCCGCCTGGCTCCTGGGTTTTCACATCACCTTCCCCCTGTGGGTCTGTTTCGGTCTGCTGTCTCCCTCTCCTCGGGTCAGCAGGCACACTGGTCGGGTCCCCCCGGATGACCTTACTTATTGCGTCTGTAAGGACCCTAAGTGCAAATGAGTTCACATTCAGGACGCTGAGTTAGGATTTCCACACATGATTCCTGGAGGGACACGATTCGGTCTGTGACAGGAGATGAAGGCAAAGATCCCGACAGAGGTCGGAGCCCGGCAGCTCGAGGCAGACAACTATGAGGAGGCCTCCTGCCTCAGTGGGGGCAAGGGAAGGAGACGAGAGCCACAGCCCCTGTAGTTCAGACTGAGCGGCCTCGCCAGAGCCTTCACCTCTCAGATGCTGGGGAACGGGGCCAGCGATGGCCTTGTCACTGCCAGCCCAGTGGGTCTGCGACCCCTGCCCCTCCTGCCCCAGACTGGAACCTCCCCGCCCCAGCAGCACCCGGGGCTTCAGTCGTCTCTGAGAACCTCGGCATTTGGCCACGACCAGCCCTGGGCACTGCCTCTTACCCACCTGCTTCGGGGACCCGTCAGAGCAAGCGTCAGCAGACGGGGAAGCACAGGACGCGTCTTAGTCCCCAGGTGCCGCAAATGCCGGTGTGTCAGGATCCCTGCCTGCCTGGGACCAGGTCCTCTCGGTGTGGAAGTTTCCAGGCCACACCTGCACCTCCTTTCATGTAAAACTGCATGCCTAGTGAATTATCTTCATCTTTAGAAATGACATAAATGTCATTAGAAACTAACCCGAGTTTACTGGCTTTATTTAATTCCTGACAGGTACAGAATACAACATTAAAAATGCAATTACCTTGGGCACTGGGGGAGAAACAAACCCATCAGGGGCACGTCTTGCGGGTGAGAGGCGATAAGCTACGTCTCATACATCTCACAGCTCTCACAGCCACACCCGGAACAGGA
>ML111534.1:177698-210146 GCA_003697995.1 Taxidea taxus jeffersonii | reverse complement strand
ATCTTTTATACTTCGCTTTCCACACATACATACATATACATATACTTATTTTCATATAGAAAAAAGTATGAGGATTTCGCTATTTTTGCATCTTCTTTTCTAATGATTAATCACATGTACATGGAGTTCCTACTTGCTCCTGACCATCAGTTAGCCCCAGTTTACAGTGGAACTGAGAACTGAGAACTCTTCCATTTTCAGTTTCTGACAAGAACTTTATGGCTCTTCCAGAACTACACATTATTATTTATTGCACAGTATTACTAGCAAATTGTATGTTTCCTTTAAATACTTACTCTTTAGGACATCCTTCTTTTTTCAGAATTTAATAGTGCTTTTACTTTTTATGAGGCTTGTTTTAGAAAATAGAGACACCACCAATCCATTTAGATGGTTCTTAATTTGAATATCCAAAATGTGCCCAGTTTTTCCAGTAGTGTGTTTCATGAGACAGAAGGGAAAAGTTAAGAATGCATATGCATATATGTGGAACCAAATACATTTTGGGACTGATTACACATTTTGTGAAACAGCTGGAAAAGAGAATGTTGATTGATGCCGGGTCACTGTGGTTGTGTGTTCACTGCCAATGAAAATGTAGCTCGAATACACAAATATTTTTAAATATGCTGCATGGGTGTTTCCTTGTTGCCAAAAAGAAAATATGCTGTACAATTGTTATGTAAACCCCTGTGTTATTCCCACTGCACAAATATTTTGCAGATGTTTCCCCATGAAAACATTCTTAAACTTAAACTTGGCTGCCTTTGCTCACCTAAAGTTATCCTGCAATAACTATTTTGTTTTGGATACAGTTCATTATTGCTTTCGTGGTTGAACAAATGAAGGGTAAGAAACATAGAATTCATGATCTGAAAAAAAAATTTACCTAATGTTATTAATATTACAGTGCTCTAATGATTTCTTCTATTTCTATCATAAATGAACATTGAGAATTCAAAAGAAACAAACACACAAAAAGGAAGGGGTGGGAGGCCTCCAAAGTTCTGAAATCAGAGTGACTATTTTAGCTACACCCACATGGATCAGTGTCTGAAGATGTAAGACTGTCTTATAACTCCTACCCTTTGCCATTTGAGCAAGAACTCTCAGCTTTGTGATACAGTTTGGCAATTGAGAATGAAGTCATGGTAAAGGAGAGGAGACATTCTATCCCAGAAGAAATTCAGACTCCAATCTCCACAACCTTCTTGTGAGCCCATGCCTCTCCTTTATCTACATATCTAGAATCTGGATTAGAAATGATGCTGTAGCAATAAATTGGGAAGAGGAAACAACATAGATGGATTTTTAAAATTTACTACACAACAAAAACGGTTGTGTTTTTACATATTACTATACATTATACATAAAAGAAAAGAAATTGGAAGCTTTTATGCTTCACTTGAATGATGGGGACTCATAAACAAAAAATGTGCATATAATGCTTTAAGGTTATGGCTAAGAATGCCATTTTAAATGAAATAGTTTTGAACTAACAATTCAGATGCTTACAACTTGTGTAACCTTTGACATTTTAGTTAATCTGTCCAAACTTTCATGTCCTAATGGTAGTAAAAATATTAAAACTAAGATCTACTGAGGGCTTACCATGTGCCAGACACTGTTTTATTATGAGAACATGTTATCTCATTTAATTCCACAAAAATCCTATGGGATTAATACTGTATTATTATTCCCATTTTACAGATAATGAAATTAAGGCACAAACAATACAAACTTATTTTTATTTATATATTTAGCAAATCCTTATGCTATGTGCTCAGCCTCCTTCTAGGCACTTTATAAATATTCATGCATAACATAACTATTGGGTAAAACAGAATTTTCCTTATTTTATAGACACAAAGAGGTAAAGTAACTTCCCAAAGTCACACTCAGTAAGTGGTAGAATGGGGATTTAAACCCTGTCAGCATGATTCTACAGTGTACTTTAAAACCACTAGGTATTACCACCTCTTAGGGTATCTATGCAGATTGAAAGACATCATGTTGGCACAGGATAAACACAATAGAATGTTAACTATTATTATTGTTATGAGTTTATTCTGAAGATTAAGAAAGCTCTCATTTAAAATGTTGATAAATCAAAAATAATGGTGCAAGGGAGACAGGAACGAGGCATGTTTTTAAACCTTGCTCTTTTACTGGGCAATTTTGAAAACTAGCAAGAAGGCTAGTGAGCTGGAACAGAGTGAACAAGCAGAGGAATAGAAAATGAGGTCAGACAGTTATCCAATCACACATAGCCTTGTAGCCCATTATAAAGACTGACTTTTGTTCTTAGTGAGATGAAAAGCCATTGGTGATTTTTGAGAAAAGTCATAAAATGATGTGACTTAAATGTTTTAATGGGATCACTCTGGCTGCTGTGTTGAGAAAAGAACAGCAGGGGATCAAGGGCAGAAGCACAAGGTACTATTATTTCATGAGGCTGAGAGAGGTTATGTAAATTGCCCAGGGTCTGTCAAAGAGTCAGTAGGCATCAAACAGGGTTTCCCACTCAGGCCTTCATGAGTTAACCATATGTGATGCTGAATGGGAGAATAGTGAAGACTCTGGACTGGCTTTTAGATCTTACTAGATCCAGACAAAGTGTGATGTTTTTCTAAGAATCTTTGACTTGGAAAAAATTACTTCATACACTTAAAATTATGATTTTCTTAATGGCTAATTATTTGAGAAATATCTATGACAGCTAATACTTACTCTTACCCCACATCTATTTGTAACCAGGTATACTGAACAACCCATATCTCACTAATAAGTGTTTTTCACCAGATAATTTTCATAGCTATAAAAATTAGTAGTGTGTCTAATATCAGGATAAGCCTATTTTGCTCTAAAAGATATTTCCTTTATTCTTCCCTAGTAGTATTATCCTATAAGAACAACCAAGCAAAAACTACCCACGTAACTTAATGTATGACATGTCAAGGCCACAACTATGTATCACTTAACTTAATCTCTGTTCAATAAATATTAGCTAGACTAATTAATAAATGACATTAAAAATTTGAATCCTCAAATATTTAGTCAAAGTTCAGCACTAACACTGTACTAATTGACTATGTAAAGGATAGATATTATACCCTTAGTAAAGGAGATAATCTCTGGGAGTTCTAATAGTCAAGTCTTAGAGACTGAAGGTTTAAAGAAGCCCTCAAATTCCTAAAAGAGATGAAGAAAATAATATAGGATTTTTATTATTCAAGGTAATTAATACTAGCTATGGTAACTCCCAAATTCTAGTGGCTTTAATCCAATTTTAAACTCTGAAACAACTCCAATTTTCAGTGACTTGAACCAAATAAAAGTTAGTTTCTCTCTAACCTCAGAGTGTGATAATGGGCTAAGTGACTCTCATGGGCAATTGTCTTGCAAGCTGCGACTCTGTCACCCAAACTCCCTCTATCCTGTGGCCCCATCATTTCCTGGAGCCTCTATGGAGTCCTGGGTTGGATCATCTGCATTCAGCATACCAATACATGAGGAGAGAAAAATGTGAAAGTCCTTGTGGGATCTTACTAGGCCAACTCTGGAAGCAGGACATTCCACTGAGTTATTCCATTGAACTCAATCACATGGATAGTCTAATTGCAAGGAATCTGAGAAGGGCAAGGGAGTGAGCCAAATTCCTAGGGGAAAGACAGCTGGAGCTTACTTCTAGCAAAGTACATACTTCCTGGTAACACACTGTTAACATACTGAAATACTGTACCTAGTAAGTAGTTGCAACTAAAACACTTTCATGATTAGATAAGGTAGCTTTTCTCATACACATTCAAATACTTACATACCTCAATTAAATTTACATCAACATTAAGCATGAATAGAAAAATAATAATATAAAAAATGATGACAGAAAAAGCAGTAATTGAGTACAAATGAGAGATAGAGTTGTAAACGAAATTTTACTTAGGTATTTACCTAAAGTATTTATTTGAAGGGCTTATTTAACTTTCTACTCCAGCACAAAATGGCCTGTTCTTAAGTTTTCTTTAACACTTCCCTTACAAACAATATTAATTGCCCTCTTATCTGTGTCCCTATAAATTTTATGCTTGTCTAATGAGTATACGCTTGTATAAATAGCATTTTAAACGACTGTAGGTATTATATTATTACATTGCTTCTGTTTGTTTATGTGTGAACTCCTGAGGGCACAGTAAATATTTTTGTTCAGAGTGAATAGTTAATGAATCTTTAAAACATGCAAATATGGTCATGATGTTTCTCTGCTAAAATTCTTCAGTGATTTCCTATTGTTCCTAACACAAAGTCCTTAAAAAGGTGGACAAGATCTTTCATGAACTGGTCTACATCTAATTTTCTCTCTTTCTTCATTCATACTCCATAACTCAGCCATAATGAACTTCTTTCAGTTCCTCAAAAGACTCAAACTTTAACACCTCTAACCTTTTGCAACTGAGATTCCTTCTGCCTAGATACGTCCCCCACCCCTTTTCACCTGGCTAATTGTTACTCAACCTTTCAGTTGAGTCAGATATTCATTTGAGAAAACTTCCCTGAGTATCCTGTACTTGGAAGGGTCCCTGTTATCGTCCTGTATATCAACTGGTTCTTTAACCAAAGTAATACAAATGTTGTTTATTATAAGTGCTCATTTAATTGTGTCTTTCCCACATGACTACATTTTCCATAAGGAGAACATTATTTCTGTTGAAAACCATGATATCTTCTAATACTTACACCAGTGTCTGGCATATAGTAGTTGTTTAATAAATATCTGTTGAATGAATGAGTGAAAAACATCCATTTGGAATTAATTACGGTTGTTTCAGTCAACATTTATTGAGAGCCAACTATGAGCTAAGTGCAGTCTTCTTAACTCTAGAACTTAATTATTTTATTTCTTTTTGTGAAAACTGCTACCTTCCAGTGCTTATGAGGGTAGTATATCAAAATCTACTTCATCAACTCCTCAGCACAAAACTCCCACCACCATGAAAAACACTATCACCAATACCCCACATACATATACCTACAACCACTCAAACCTGCTTTCTCTCCTTATTTCCCTACTTTATCACTTCCTCAGTAACTCAGGCTTAAAAATCTCAGAATCTTTTTTAACAGTTCTCTCAGATCTCATTAGTTACTAAGCCCCATAGATTTGACCCATGAAAGATATCTTGAATTCATCCTTTTCTTTCCAGTCCTACTGCTACTCCCATAGTTCAGGTTCTCATTACTTGTCACCTGATCTAATTCAATAGCCTCCCAGGGTGTCTCTTCACTTTTATTCTCTCCCTCTTCCAATCTACTTTACACATTGCAGCCAGAGTAATTGACCCAAAGGTCACTTCACTCCCCTACTCAAAAACCTTCAGTGACTCCCCATTTTTAACCAAAAAGAGCAGCAAATCCTCAGCCTGGCATTCAAAGACCTATATAATCTGGCCCCAATTTATCTTATCTTTTCCAGTCTTATTTTATAGTACTCCCCCTCATTGTAGCCAAACTGGTTTTATTTTCATTCCTAGAACTTACCTTGCAATTTCTTGCTTTTATGCTTCACTCATGTTCTTTCTGCTAAGTCTGACCTGACTTCCTCCCTACGACCCTGCTGTCTTCTCTCACCTCTCTCTATAGGGAGCTTCAAGTCACACCATGTGGGTGTTTCACAAATGGAATAGATAGAATTTTGTAGTTAGGTAATTCACTTCTGAATATCTTGGTTATAGTGTTCCCTAATTTTTTTCTTTTTCTTTTAAAAATTCCTCTCCTCCTTTCTTTGTTCCACATTAATCACATATTTTATTGTATCTATAATCTTATTCAGGAGCTATTATGTCCCTTCTTTCTATTTCTCTACACTTTTTTTTGTCATTCTTTTCTTTATTAAGTTTCTCACAATATAAAGGACTGGAATAGCTATATTATAGATAGTTCATTAATCATTTTCTTGAACAAAACAATATATCTGAACTTTAATGGAATATTCCACACCCATTTTTTGGTTGGTTGATGATATGGAAGTCTCAAGAGAGTATTTTTAAATTCAGTGAATTATATTTCTTTAGAGTAATAGTGTTACCTCCATGCAAGGGACTACAATGATGCTTACAATATAGAATGGCTAATAAATTCATTTCGTCTACCATTGCTATAGTCCCTTTCAGCTGTAGTTGTTTAGGTATCCTTAGAAAGGAATACTGCAAAATGAAAATATCAGGAAATATTCTATATAACTTAGATTCATTGACCTTAAAATCTTGTCACATTTTCAAAGTAAAGAGAATTTCCACTTCTGGCCTTGAGGAAGTAAATGGATCAGACATAACTTCCTGTTGGAAACAGATACAAAATCCAACAAGACATATGAAATCATTGTTTTCAGACATTAGACCTGCCCAGGGCTGTGATCACTAAAGTAAGAAAAATGGTGTACATTCCATAGTTTCCCTCACTTTCCATTTAAAGGCAAAATGTGGAGAGGACAGATAAGCAAATCACAGAAGTTTTGCAAAGTTGAGGAGATAAAGATCAGAGCTGAACTGGCTAGAATTTGTGGGGAAAATACCAGGGAGAAGAGAGCTATGCAAATAAAGTGGTTCCACTGAGCTCCTTTGAAGTCCCAATTCTTTTTGCTGAATTCTAAGGGGCACATGTATTACTGTGTGATGCTCTGAGGCTGAGCAAAAAAACTATTAGAAAAAGAACTCCTATTGGGAATTGTGAACTGAACAATTCCAAGAGCTTCCATTAGGCTGGGGTATATCTAAACTTTTGATCAGCCAGAGGGTGGATACCTCAATGAACACTGAGGATTTTGGCAGATACTTCAGATGGGTAAAGCGTAGGTAACAGGCTAAAATAGCACTAGAAGAGTTAAAAACTACAGTATACTGCCATAAAACAAAAACAAAAACAAAAATAACCCTAAAAGGACCAAGTCGACTGACAAGACAATTTAACTATATTCCAAAAAAATCCAGAAATTCAACAATATACTTATAATGTCTAGCATCCAATAAAAAATTACTAGATATGTGAAGAAGCAAGAAAATAAGACAATATGAAAGAGAAAAAACATTTTTAAAAAAGAGATCCAGAATTGATATAGATGACAGGATTAGTAGACAAGAACTTTAAAAGAGCCACTATAATATATTTAAGAATTTAAATGAAAATATGAATATTAAGAGCAGAGGAATGGAAAATATTTTTAAAAATGGGACTTATGTAACACAAAAATATAATATCTGAAAAGAAATATTCACTGAACATGCAGCATATTAGATCAGATTGTTAAACATGAAGACACAGTAAGAGGAGGTATACATGATAAAGCACGGGGGGGGGGGGGAGAAAACCTAAAAAATGAAGAGAGTCTCAGTGATGCTGGGACAATATTAGGTATCTAAGAACTGAAAAAAATTTTTAATAAATAACAATCAAGCATTTAATAAATTTGATGAAACCAACAAATTTTAGTATAAGAAACTAGTAAAATCCCAAACAAAATAAAGAAATCTACACTGAGGTACATCATTATCAAAATGCTAAAAACTAGTAATGAAGAAACAATCCTAAAAGAATATAAGAAAAAAAGGCACTTTAAAAGCAGGGAAGCAAAGATATTAAGTACTGATATCTCATACAAAATAATGTAAGTTAAAAGATAATGCAATGTGATATTATATGTGCTGACATGAAAAAAGAAGTCAACCTGGAATTCTATAACTTGTGAATATATGTCATTCAAAAGTAAAAGCAAAATAAAAACATTTTTAGCCCCCCCCAAAAAAGCCAAGAGAATTATTTTATAACAGACATGTGCTACCAAAAAACATAAAGGTAGTTCTTTAGACTGAAAGAAAATGATCCAAATGGAAATTTGAATCTTTAAATGATCTACATGGATTTGGACCCATACTAAGGAAATGAAAACTACTATAAATAGTAAATAACTTGGAAAAGGTATTTTTTTTCTCTTTAAAGTTAAGTTACTTTAAAAGATACTTGATTGTTTATAGCAAAAACAATACCAATGTAACTGAGGTTCATGATACACAGAGAAGTAAAATATATGACAGTAATAGCACAAAGGAGAAAAGGAAAGAAGAGAAAGATTCCTACATCATATGTTAAGTATAGTGTAATATATTTGAAGATGGTCTCCAAGTAAAAGACATTAGTGGAGATAAAATAGAATACTAAAAATAGTCAACGAATCATGAGGCAAGAAACGATGCAAAAATTGACCAAAGAGCAGTAGGTCCTATAGAAAACAAATAGCAACATTGGATCCTTAAGTTCAACCATACTGGTAATTATATTAATTATAAATGGTCTGAACAAACAGAACTAAAAATCAAGATCCAATTTTATGATGTCCATAAGAAGCTCGATTTAAATACAAAGACACAGTTTAGATGGAAAGTATGTAAAACATTTACCATGGAAACACTAATCATAAGAGAGCTAAAGTGGCTGTATTAATATAAGACAAAGTACAATTCACAACAAGAAACATTTTTAGCCATAAAAAGAGATCTTATATAATGACAAAAGGTAATTTACTATAGAAGACATAATGCTGAAGATGCATGTGCTTGTGGTAGGCAGCCTCAAAGACAACCCCCAGTGATTTCCACTTACTGAAATCTATATACCCTTTTATAGTCCATTCTAACATCATACTAGAGATGTAATGTGTAAGCAAAAAGACATGATAGCAATTCTCTGGGCGCCTGGGTGGCTCAGTGGGTTAAAGCCTCTGCCTTCGACTTGGGTCATGATCCCAGGGTCCTGAGATCGAGCTCCGTATCAGGCTCTCAGCTCAGTGGGGAGCCTGCTTCCTCCTCTCTCTCTGCCTGCCTCTCTGCCTACTTGTGATCTCTGTCTGTCAAATAAATAAATAAAATCTTAAAAAGAAAAAAGACATGACAGCTATTCTGATATTAGGTTATAACAATATTTCTGGAAAATCCCCAAATATTATTAAATTAAGTAGCACATTTCTAAATATTCCCCAGGAAATTTAGAAAATATTTTAAACTAATAGAGGGGAAAAATAACAAATAATACTTTGTAGAATTCAGAAAAAGCAATGCTTATAGAAAAACTTATATATTTAAATGTTTATTTTCTAAAAAATATTAAAAATCAAATGAGTTAAGACTTCTACATTAAAAAGCTGGGGGTAAAGAAAGTAAATTAAACCAAGCTAAATATAAATAAATAGAAATAGAAATAAAAGTTGAAACCAGCAAAGTAAAAAAAAAAAAAAAGAGAGAGAGAGAATATTGATTAGACTAAAGTTAGAGTTCTTAAACAGTCCACAAATTTTATATACATAGCTAGACTTATTAAGAAAAAAAGAAAACACAAATAATTCGTATTAGAAATGTAATAGAGGATATCACAATAAATGCTACATAAATTATAAGGATAATAGGTAATATTATGAACAACTTTACACCAAGAAATCCAGCAACTTACAACCAAATGGACAAATTCTTCTTAAGACACAAAAGGAACTTAGAAAATATCTACTAAACAAACTGAATTGACAATTAAAAATATATCACTCAATATATCACCATGACTAGACTTTACTGGTACTTCCTATTTGACATTTTATCCTATTACCTTGATAGCAAAATCAATCCAAAATCAAAACAAGCAAAAAGGGAATAAAGACCTATATACAGTTCCCATAAATATCAATACCAAATCCTTACAAAATATTAGTCAATTGAACCCGGCATTATCAAAAAAGAAATATGTATCATAACCAAGTGGGGCTTATACCAGGCTGGTTACTTTATCCTTCAAAAATCCATCAATGAAGTTTTACATACTAACAGAATAAAGGAGAAGAACCATAAGCATAATAGTTGCAAAAAATGTATTTGATAATATTTTCTATTCAATGATTTAAAAATTACTAGGAATTGAAAGTAACTCTTTCAACCTAATAGAGTAGCTACTGAAAATCTATAGTTACTTTCATAATTAATTATAAAACACAGAAAATGTTCTCCTTAATATCAAGAACAAAGTAAGGATGTCTGCTCTTACCTCAACTTGGTATAAAGGATGCTTGCCAGTGAAATAAGGTGAAAAGAAGACAATAGGCACAAATATCTGAAAGAAGAAGAGAAACTGTCTTTAGTCACAGATTATATTGTAGCTTATTTTCTATATTAAAATAATCTAGGGAAAATCATAATAACTAAAAATCAAATTTATCAAAATCACTATATTAAAGACAGTTGTATTTCCAAATACTAGGAATAAACTGAAAAATTAATGTCACAGTGCTATTTATGATAACACTAAAAATACAAGATATTTAATAATAGATTTTTCAAAAATGAATAAGACCTGTACATTGACATCATAAAACATTGTTGAGATAGTCATCTATAAAGAAAATACACAATAAACATTCAATACATATTTGCCATTATATTTTGAAATGTAAGTACATGCTTCCTACTAAATACTTAAAGGAAGTCTCTGTGCCTTTCCTTGAGGGTAGAATGGCCCAACCAGAAAAATTTTCATTCAACTCTACCAACCTTTTTATGGTTGTAGTGACAGATGCACCCAAAATAATTTTGACCAAAGAGTCAATGCTTTTATTTTTTTTTAATATTTTATTTATTTATTTGAGAGACAGAGAGAGCATGAGAGAGAAGGTCAGAGGGAGAAGCAGACCCCCCATGGAGCTGGGAACCCGATGCGGGACTCTATCCCAGGACTCTGGAATCATGACCTGAGTCAAAGGCAGTTGCTAAACCAACTGAGCCACCCAGGTGCCCAATGCTTTTAATTAGACACAGCTGATCAAAAAAAAAAAAAAGAAAGCATGTAAGAACTGTAGATTATGTCAGAAGAGACACTCAGCAAACCTGAGTTATTTGCTATTAAAAGTTCCAGTTAACTGAATACTAGCAATAAAATATGCCCCTTTTAAATTATTTTGCTCACAAAATTTAAGAATAGAAATTATTTATTTTGTCACTTGAACTACATTTCATTCTGGCACATTGTGATTCTTTAATGACGTGGGTAATTAAGTAGATTAATATGATTCATAAGGAAAATAACCAGCAGGGAGGCAGGGCACCAAAATCAAACCTGTCTTCAGTCACTGCTTGCTGGTCAGCTTGCTAGCTATGGCTATGTAACATTCTTTTTCATTCATTTTATCAGAATTTTATCTGAGAAAGAGGCCCATTAAAGAGGATCTGTTTTCAGCTTCAACTGACCGCAGAATTCTTGGCTTTTCAGATGTCATACCCCTTCCTTTTCTTCATTTCTACCTTTTTTGTATAATCACCTCACAATGGAGCATAATATCCTAACTATGTCACGAGAAAAACATGATTACTCTTATAGCAAGTTTCTGTATCACTGTATCTTTTTTAAAACTAACTCTAGCTACATCTATGCTTTAATCAGTAACTTCATGATGAACTTCTTGAATTGAAATTTATACCCATAAGAAGCAAGTTTGTTCTTATTTCTTCTCATTTTTATCCACCATAATCAGAAAGTATTACCATTATATGAATAACAATTACAATGTTTCTTTATGATGAATGTTTCAATTTCATTTTCTTAGTTATGTAATTTTTTTACATGAGGCATGATAGATGAGGAACATCCATACTAAAAAGAAGTATTTTTATACCACGTAAAAAAACAGGTAATATATGATGCAATATAATTACGTTTGTTGCTCATATTTATGTGCTTAGTATGCATCATTTGTATACATACTACATAATGTCATATACACATATGTACTTTGTAATCATGTTTTATTTTTATGGGAAATTATATATAATAATTTCTGCTTCTTGCTTTAAAAAAATCACTATATTTCCAAAGACTAAGTGCTGAGGAAAACATAACAGTGTCAAGGAATTGCTAAGTATGAAAAATGGGGCAAAGTGGAATAAATATTTATATGTCAAAGAAATTAATAGGGCTGCAAGAATATCCTTCATGGGTCCCTCATTTTTGGGTATGTTTTGTGAACAGAGGCACTGACTGTTGTTCCAGATTACCTTTTCAAGTATGTTTGTAAAACGAATAACCTTGGATGATAGAGATAGCATCTCCCTCCAGAGCAAAGAGCAGGTTTGTTTACCACTCATTACAATAAAAATAACAAAGTCAGGCACGCTATTTACCATCTTAAAAGACTGGGGATCCTTCCTCAGGATTCCCCTGCTGTATGGCTCCCAAATGCATGTACAGGTATCACATGGCTCTCTTTACATCACCCTACAAAAATGCTGATACTCCAGCTACTGCTATTGCTCTGAATAATAAACTGTCCTTTTGGGGGGCACCTGCGTGGGCTCAGTTGGTTAAGCATCCAACTCTTGATTTTGGCTCAGATCATGATCTCAGGATCATCAGATCAAGCCTCACACTGGGCTCCACAGTGGGCTCTGTGCTGGCCATGAAGCCTGCTTAAGATTTTCTGTCCCTCTCTTTCTGCCCCTCCCCCTGGCTCTTTCTCTCTCTCAGTAAATAAATAAATAAAATGAAAAATGAAAAAAAAAAAAAACTGTCCTATTTCCTCTGGATCCTATTTCTAAGGAAGTTATTTGAAGACTCACAGATGCCCTTATCACCAGAAGGGATTCCTGAATCCTTGCTGTTGGTGAAGATCCTTCAGCATGAGGAAAGAAAAAAGCTATCATGTCAGTAAAAGATAAAATAAGAAGACCAGACCAGAACTGAGGCAGGTATATTTTTGCCTTATGAATTTGAAATTCCCATAGACAAGGTCCTGGGTGAATAGGAATAAACCGGTTCCTTGTTTCCTCTCAAGTGAACTACACCCCAAATGAAGAGCCAAGCTTGGGTTAGAACTCTCTTCTCCATTGTTGGCCTGATAACAGATAGATCATGGTTACGATTTAGCCATTCAGTCTGGTGTTTTGTGTCCTCCATCAAAAAAGATGAAAACATAGCAACTCCAGTAAGATTACACAAATACTTGGCAATTTGTAAACACACAAATATTTGGTAGTTGTGACCATGCCACTTTCGCTTCAATTGGCAGTCAATGGCACTGAGGAGGCTACATGCCCAGTGAACATACCCGCTTCCTACCTCCACACCTGCCCTGTGTTACCAGGGCAGAGGTGGTAGAACATGTTCATATTCCAGATCCAGGGTTTGCTACAAGGGACAAGAGGGCAGCAAGGAAACTTATTTATGCTGCATCAGTGGACAGATAGGTGGTAGAAAGTATTAATACAATAAAGAATAGAAGAGCAATAAATATCAGGAGTGCTATTCATGAAACTCTATAAGATCTATCAGTCCGTAAGGAAATTGTTACCCAGGTAAACTTACCTCTATATTATCCACACTCAATTCCCCTTCTTACTCTGAAGAAAAGCCTTAAAGTAGAAGGATTCTCTTTTGCTGGGTGAGTTCTCTGGATTTCTTATGTGTAGGGGGATTACCTAAGAGGCAGGGGGAAACCCATAAAGATTAAATTATCTATTGATCTTTACTAATGATAAAGTGAGTGACGCTGAAGTAAGCTGGCTAGTGATCTAGTCAGAACTTCGAGACAGAGAAGTTTCTGAGAGCAGCTGTCATACCCATGAAGTAAATTAACAGGGACAGTTACAAGGACAGAGAATTTTCTAGATCTTCATAGGATGTCAAGAATTCACTTTTCCCTTTGCCATCTGAAGATACTAAGTAAAGATTTTTTAAAAAGTGTTGTGGTTTTTTTCTGTATTTTCAAGTATTATACTATTTCTCTGAATACAACATTATTTCAAGAATGAATCTTTCATCAGTTTAGATTTGTTTTTTTTTTCAGTTCTTAATGGAAAATTGGAATTTTGAAGGAAAAAATATCTGAAGTAAAAAGATTTTTTGGCTCTACATCCATCTAAATATCTTTTCCATAATAATACCTTCATTAAGAACTAACAGCTTAACAGAGAATCATTGAAACCTAATTGGGCACAGTAAAAACTAGAGAAGGTATAAAAAACTACATATTCCTTACCTTTCTTATTTCCTATTTTTTGGCCAGTTCAGTTACAACAGAGTTTATGTAAATGAAAATTAACTATTCTCCTAGCAGTGAGTAAAAGTTACAATCTTTTACTTCATTATTTATCTTGAAGACAGTCTTTAAAAAATGAGACTGTTTTTAGCCCATTTTACTGCAGCATAAATTGAGGTTTTAAAAAAAGTAGAATAAATCTTATGTGTGATATCAGTGTAAATGTTGGAATTTGAAATTTGACATTGTCTCTGAACTCATAGAAAATTTAACCTCCCATTAATAACACTTAATTGACAACTCTGTAGCACTATTATGAGAATGCACTTGCAATTATATTTAATCTACTATTAAATTCTAACTCATGAATACAGAAGTAACCCCTATTTGAAATGTTAATGATGCTGTTTGTGATATATTATGATATACATGATTCTGGAAAGTTAAATATGTGTCATTCAAGATGTCACACATAAATATAGAAATGAATCTAAATGAACGGTGTTTTTCTAATCACCTACTAAATTACAAACTTATTAAAGACAGATCTTTAAAAATTGCCTTCTAGAATAAAATGTGCATATACTACCTGTGTTTACTATTGTTCCAGGTATATGAATTAATAGTTTTAAGACATACAGTATCTGGTTATTTGTACTATGTAACTGAAACCTGCCATATTAATTGTTTCTTTTAGAAATACAGATAATTATAATCCAATGATTGCCTTTGTTCTAAGCAATGGATTTTAATTACATTTGAACAATGTAATTAATAATAATTATATTATTACAACTGCACAATATTAATTACCATTACATTATAATAAAGAACTCTATTTCCATTTGGAAAAAAATAGAAGTGAATCTCGGCTGAAGGCATCCTTTCAAATCCTAAATGTTTTCTAAAAGGTTTTTGCTATTCTCTATAGAGTTTTTTTTTTTACAGTTGATCTCAAGGTGCCCTGAACATATAGTATTTTGACTCAATATTCAGCTTTAATTGATAAAAGAGCCAAGTCAATCAGAAAACCAGTTGGAAATGTTATTTTTGTTTCATTATTAAAAGGTGAGGATGGGTTGTTGTTACTAAAAATTGTTGAATTGATGTATTTCATTTAATTGATTTAACCGATTGACCAATTACAACAGTGTAAGTGGCAGAAAATTTATTTGCTGATGGCACATAAGTTCCTAGGACACTAGCCAGATAAACCAGTTTGATATAGGAATGTGTTTGTGGCTATCTCCAGATTCTTAATTTGGGATCAAAAGCTTTGAGGATAACTGGGGAAAAACAAACAAACAAACAAAAACAAAACAAAACAAAACAAAAACCTTCCTATAAGTGATATGCTAATTTTAATTCATCTCTGGATTGTTTAGTCAATTCTAAAAGCATTCCTATTTCTTAAGATACTTTCACTGTATATCCAGATACCAGACTATCATTTTCTGGATAGAATAATAGCTTCTTTACAATTCCCCAAACTGTAAATTTTAAACATTGGAAATATCCTCAGAATTCCAGGATGGGACATATTTCAGTAATACAGAACTAGAGGGGAAAAGAAGGCTTTACCTTTATTCTGAAGAATCCCTGTCTTGAAGTTTTGAAAAGATTTCCTCGTGGCACAGAAGTCAGATGTGCCTGATAAATATCCTGCCAGGTTATGTAGGAATATACAACAAAATCTTTAAATTAATAAGACGTTAACTCCTGATTCAGTAAGTATTTGTATTTTCAACTGGTACCCTAGTTAATCGTGAAACATGAGGTTCCTTGACTGCTCTTCTAGAACTACTGATCAAAGTGCTAAAGCTATCAGGATCAATGAGAAGAAATGAAGAAGAGAGAAACATACTATCAAAAACATACTGTCATAATTAATATTGTTAAAATGTTCATACTATCAAAAGCAATCTAGAGATTCAGTGCAATATCTATCAAAATGCCAATAGTAATTTTCAAAGAATTACCACAAATAATTCTAAAATTTGTATGGAACCACAAAAGACAATAGCCAAAGCAATTTTGAGAAAGAACAGCAAAGCTGGAGGTATCACAATCTTAAATTTCAAGATGTACTACAAAGCTATAGTAATCAAAAGAGTAGGGTACTAGACCAAACATAGACATATAGACTAATACAGCAAGATTGAAAGTCTAGAAATAAACACATGCTTATGTGGTCAATTAATCTACAACAAAGGAGGCAAGAACATATTACAAGGAAAGGGGGGCCTCTTTAATAAATGATGTTGGGGAAACTGGACAACTACATGCAAAAGAGTGAAACTAGGCTACTTTCTCATAACATACACAAAAATAAACTCAAAGTGGATTAGGGACTTAAATATGAGACCTGAAACCATAAAAATCCTAAAAGAAAACATAGACAGTAACCTTTTAGAAATCAACCTTAGCAATATTTTGCAAGTTATGTCTCCTCAGGCAAAGAAAACAAAAGCAAAAACTAACTGCTGGGATTACACCAAAATTAAAAGCTTTTGCACAGAAAAGGAAACCATCAACAAAGCAAAAACCCAATCTACTGAATGGAAGCAAATATGTGCAAATAATGTATCTGATAAGGGGTAATATACAAAATGTATAAAGAAGTTACACAACTCAACACCAAAACAACAAATAATCCAATTAAAATAGGCAAAGGAAAATAAAATAAAATAAAATAGGCAAAGGGCCCAGATAGACATTTTCCCAATGAAGACATACAAATGGTAAACAGACACATGAAAAAATGATCAGCATTACTAGTTATCAGGTAAAGGTAAATCAAAACCACAATGAAATATCAACTCACACCAGTCAGAATGGCTAGTGTCCAAAAGAGAGGAAACAACAAGTGTTGGTGAGTATGTAGAGAAAAGGGAACCTTCATGTACTGTTGGTAGAAATACAAATTGGTGCAACCACTGTAGAAAACAGTACAGAGGTTCCTCAAAACATTAAGAAGAGAATACCATATGATCCACTAATTCCACTACTGGGTATTCACCCAAAGAAAACAGTAACACTAATTCAAAAAGATATTTGCATTCTTAAGTTTACTGCAGCATTATTTACAATAGTCAAGATATGGAAGCAACCTATGTTCACTGATAGATGAACGGATAAAGAAGATACGGCTATGTACATAAAATGGAATATTACTCAGCCAGAAAAAAGAATGAGCTCCTACTATTTATAACAACCTGGACAGATCTAAAGATTATTATGCTAAGTGAAATAAGTCAGACAAAGAAAGACAAGTACCATATGATTTCACTTGTATGTGGAATCTAAAAAACAAACAAACAAACAAAAAAAACAAGTGAAAACAAAAAATAGAACTACTCTTAAATACAGAGAACAAACTGGTGGTTGCCAAAGGTCAGGCAGGTAGGAGATGGTCACTACAGATAAACAGGATTAAGAGGCACAAAACTTCCACTTATAAAATAAATAAGTCACAAGAATGAAAAGTACAGCATAGAGAATACAGTCAATAATATTTAATAATGATATATGGTGATAGGTAGTAACTACACTTATTATGGTGAGCATTACATACAGAATTGTCAAATAACTATGCTAAACACCTGAAACTAATACAAAATAGTATGTCAGCTATATTTTAATAATAAAAAATTTAAGAAAATGTTGTCTTAGAATATAGCATTTGATGCATAAATAAAATCCGGACTTTAACATAAGAATAACCAAATACTGAAGTCCCCAGAATTCATCTTTAAGTAAGATTTAAAACTATCCAGGCATCATCTTAAATTCTTATAGAAAAAAAAGATATTCCAGAATTTGGAGATACACATTAGCTAGAAATGATTTTTTCCTCATTTTTCTAATAATTTTTCTTAATGACTACCTGTCACAGATCTAAACTTGAATATATTTCAAATGTTCTTTAACACCACTTTTCTTTGAGAAGAAATTAATAACTCAAATCAATATATATACTAGAAAATAAAGGTACTAATTAAAACAGTCAATGCACTAGGAAATGATCTGGTTATAACTGGGTTGCCAAGATTGTTGGCTAATTTTTTTTTAAGATTTTTATTTATTTATTTGAGATAGAATGACAGAGAGAGAGAAAGAGCACAAACACAGGGAGCAACAGGCAGAGGGAGAAACAGACTCCCTGCCAAGCAGGGAGCCAGATGTGGGGCTCCATCCCAGGACTCCAGGATCATGACCTGGGCCAAAGGCAGCTGCTCAACCAACTAAGTCACCCAGGCACCCTGATTGTTGGCTAATTTAACTGGCCAAGTAGATGCCTTCTTTAGCCACACTGCCACCATAGGATAATTTGGGAAAATTTCCTGAAGTTACATGTCAGAAAGAGTTAATTTCTAATAATCAGGTAAATGATTGGCTGAAGGTGAACAGGTTATTGTTTCTAATACTAAATCCCTCAATCAGGACTAGTTACATAATTTGCAGAGCCCAGCATAAAATGAAAATGCAAGCCTTCTTGTTCAAGAATCTTAAGAATTTCAATACAGCAAGAGCAGGACATAAAAACCTAGTGTGGGGCTCCTCTGAGTGTGCGGGCTCTGTGCCACTGTATACATCACATGCTGACAAAGCCAGCCCTGCTATCAAATGTACAGGAGTCACAAATGTGAAAAATTCTTGGGATTTTGGAAGGATCACTCAGTTACTACATTTAAAAAACAGTGATATAGATGAAGATGACACATCCAAGAACTAGTTGGAAAATTTGTGATAATTATGTGACTAACATACATATTCTGATGGCAAGTGACATGTTACATATATTTACTGTGTAAGAGGAATGTTGGGTGGCTTAATAGATATCACTAATTGAAATGATCCTGAGTAGTATGTAGCATGCACTCTGACTAGTTTCTACAACTAATTTAGAATTCAGCAGAATAATGTGAAGTCTTTTACTACTTAATTAAACTTCTGTAATGCCTGTTTTACCAAGATGAATAAAATACATAAATTGTATGAGGTGACATCTAATGCACACAAAAAAGAGAAATGTAAAAATCAGAACAGTGGGTACATTAAAACTGATTCTTAATAATTGAAACCAATTTAATCATTTGAGATTATTTTATTCTAGCTGACGTAATACTGTAGCAGTTATATTCTAATTATAACCTGTTTCATTTTACTCTGCCTTTCTAGTTAATTATTACAGTCAATTTGTAAAATGACATGGTTCCACATTTGCATAGGTCACTATTAAATAAATGAATAGCTGAAATTACTCTAGCATTGAAGTGTCAACTTTGGTAGAAGTCAAGAGGACTTCAAATGTTCTTCTAACACCCCTTAATGTGTTAATGACCACTATTAAACTGCAATTAAAAGGCCAGGAAAAATGCATGAAACAGTTAATAGAAAAATAGCACAGACACAATTAAAGCGATTCTGCTTTTTTTTTTTTTTGACTGATAGAAAATAAAGTGATATGCTGTAAGAAGTGTAGTGTGAATCTATTTCCAACTCAAGGCAGAGTTGACAGTTTAATGATAACAAATCATAGCCTGCCTTTTTTGGGAGCACTGAACGTCAGCTTAAAATTAACATCAGTAGTAAACAAGACAATGTGGTGATTTTACCTTGTATTTAAATTACTACTTATTATGGTACTAAATAATAGCTTTAAATAACTTGGTGTCCAGATTACTGCTATACAGTCTATCTGTGTGAGAAAAAGAGAGACAGTACTGAAAGATATGTTTAAGTTTTTGTCATCCTAAATAAAGGATAAACGTATGTCTTTGCTCTGCAGTTTTCTTAGAGTTGCCTGTGAAACCTTTTACTGGGTTTGTTGTACACTGACACCCTAACATTGTCATTAGAGCACTTCACTCGGCATAGACTAGATTTCCAAGTATCAGAAATTTAGTTAAACTCAGGAATATACCAGGAAAAAAAACTTAATTAAAATTATACATAAACATTCAACTTGCAAGAAGCATCTCAAGACCAGAAAAGAGTAGACATTTTAACAAAGGACATGCTTGCAAATTATAATACGGGTAAAGTTTTCTCGTATGTCCATTTTACCGATTTACTCAGATGTTTTGCTCTTGTTCTCGATTTCATAAAATGTGTGAATCACCTAAGAAATTTCTTATCAGGTGTTTATTTATTGAGTACAGGGCACTGAAGTACAAAATGTTTGTGTTAAAGTATCCTTTAGTAAATTACCTATAGGCGCAGTGGCTAACTATAGTTGTGAATACAAATGAAGGAAGATCAGGGCACCATGACAGTTACCAGGGTAACTTAAGTACAGCTCCATACCCACATCTTTTTTCCATGATTGTATTAATATCTCAGCTGTAACTAGATGTTTTTGCCTTGAATTGTCTATGTTGTCTTTGCTCTATGCTTAAATTCTTATATGAAGCTCATTATAATTCTAAGCAGACATATGTCCGTGATAAATTCATGGATAACACTGAGTCCTTGATAATGGCAACCTAGTCATCTCTGATCATTGATCTTAACGATTGGTGGAATACAGCATTAATGGTAGGCGCTAATGGTGCATAATATTTATATACTTTCAATATCAACTACATCAAAAATCACTTGACCCATGTCTAAAAAGTAACCAGTGAGGAAAACTGCAGGAAGACTTCATATCATAGAAATGCTTTATAGTAGCCTAAGAGAGAAACAAATACTTATTTTACTACTGCAGACAAAAACTGGAAATTCTTTAAAGACACCAATGTCAAGTTCCATATTGAAAGCCTAAGTCGACAAGCCATTTTGTAGGTTCCTTAAATGTCTGATGACCAGAAGTGGTCAGGAGAACATTTATTAAGAGTATGGCACTGACTATATAAATTAAACATATGAGAGTGAATATTTTAGAAGTATTATAACCCCCTCGTTAAGAGGTCATGGGAAAACGGATTGGGGCAATTATTGCCTACTGCCAAAGAGCATTTTAAAAGAAAATTTATTTTTAGTTTACACAGATATTCAAATATCTACCACATAAATTATGTTGTCTCTAATTTTTAAAAAATATTTATCTGGTAACTCTTTTTCAAAAATTCATTTTCTTACATTATAAGCTTTCCTTAACAGTAAGACTTTTTTTTCTATAATTTCTGTCCTAAAAAAAAAGAAAGGAAAAAGAACCACATAGTAGTACTTCCATGATTATAACCAGACACATCTGAATCAGTGAAACAAAAATGTCTATTTAAATGTCATTTTCCCCATCTACATAAAATGGCAATTGAAATAAGCTTATGCTACCTTCTGTGTCTCAATCTCAGAGCTTTTTTTATAGCTGTTTAAATGGTTCAATGAATGGCCTTCAGTCCCATGTGTGTCACATCTCAAATGCATAAAGTAAAGATAGGAATATCTGTTAGCTGTATACCTTTTCTGGTAAAGGTTGTACTATATCATGACAAAGAGTGAAGATGGGTTACACAGGAGGTAGTGGTCACATTGCTGGTCTCCTAAGTGTTCTCTCTAGAACAGGAGGCAAGGAAAGATTACACAGTGAATGCATTGTGATTCGAACTTAACCAAAGGAAAATGACACATATGGAGAAAGGCATCAATAGAAGCCATTATTGCAGTATGTGGTAACAATCTAGACGAACAGGAAGAGTTCTGATTGCTTTTGGTTTTCAGTCTAAATAGTGAAGTGGATATAGTTCTATACACAACATCATTTGGTCTGTCTGGACTCACTGTTGTTAAAATGTGATCTCTACTAGGCTTAAAAAATATTATAAAAGTGTTGGAGGAAATGGAAAATCATGTCACCAAGTTGGTTCTACTCAAAGAGGAAAGGAAGACTTCTTTTTAAGAAGGGAAAGCCAAGGAGGTAGCAAAGGACAGTACATGAAGGTTGGGGGTTGCTGAAAGCTGATGAGCTTTGTGTTCCTGGTAGAATAATAGGTCAGAGTCTGATTACAGATACAGATAATAATATCAGGACCTTTTTTTGTAGCAACTTAAATGGTCACATACTCATTAGATAAGTCTGGTCAGGTTTGATGAATCAAAGGTGACACAAAAGCAGAAAAGAGGTGCCAGATGAACGCACAGGAAATATGAATCAAGATGATAAGCCAATGTCAGAAATGCCAGAGGTACAGGTCCTCAGAATTAATTATTTATATTACAGAGATTGGCAGGAATACCTAATTATCTAATGACCTTCTAGATTCTCCTTTTATATCTGACCATGGCTGGGGTAGGGGGAGGGCGGATGGAGGATCCTGTTTATGTCCTTTTAAAACTCCCTCACATGAGTCCTTTTATTCTAGAAAGAACCTGGACTTTGTACTAACAGCAGAACCAACAGCAGAAGTCAAAACCTTGATTGAAAGTGAAAGAAGTTCAGTTTTGTCCACTTGCTAGCACACACCTTGCCTGAGAAAGAGCTGGACAGAGAAGATGTGTCTAGTCTATTCTCAAGCTACCAGAAACTGCAGCCTTGATAAGGTGACTCTAAGAAAGAAATAGCACAGGTATTTGGGATGGGGAAATGGGAAAACCTTGAAAAGACTCAATATCAGATGATTCATTTCCATAAAAGATGCTTTCATAAGAGAAATGTTCTTCAACAGTTTATTCTCCTGACAGAGAACAGCCCTAATCAGAGTATAAGATACCCTCTACAGATGCATATTCTTTAAAATGCATTCAAAATAAAAAGGTTGGGAAAACTTTGGGCAAAAGTGTGAGGGATGAGGTCTCTAAATTGGAGGTATTATTAACCAAATATTTTATATTCTTTCATATAATTCCTATGTATTTCCCATTACAATTTTAAAGACATTTTCCTTTATTCAATCATTTATCAAATACATATAAATCTCACCTAGTATAAAGTGCACGGTAAACATCAAAATGATGGGCATTGGGATGAGTCAGAGAGGAGGCTCTTCTCACTTATGCAAGTAATAGTGTATCTAGAGTCTGATGCAGAAATTAAAAGCACAAGGAAAATCCCACATGAACAAAAATAGCACAACAAATGCATTTTTAAAGTTCAGAGGAAGAAAGCATTACTTCCACCTAGCTGGAATTGAAGAAGTTTTCAAGAAGCTGATTCTTCATTAATAGGCAAGTGTGGACACATCCAAGGTGAAAAAAGAATATTAGTGGTGTGGGAATAATGCAAACAACAGCAAAGTTGTAGTCCAGTTATGCTGGAGTTATAAGGATACATTCCCCACTTCACTAGTGTATTAGGTCAGGAGGGCAGACTGGAGCCAGATTTTGGCTATTTGACAGGCACAAAGGGAAGATTCGGGAGGACATGAGTGACATGACCCAGGCTGCGTCCTGTGAAGACGTATCTGGTGGTGGTGATGGTGGATGGCTATGAGAAAAGACTGGGGACAAAAGAGAAGTTAGGAAGATATTTGCATATTAGGGCTATACAAAACATGGATTTGGAAATGGAATGTGATTATTAGTGTACTCATTTGAGGGGAGCATTTTCATAATTCTCCTTTGGAGTTCCAAGAGTACTCTTCCTCTCTGGCCGGCTGGTTTAGAAACTGCCCTTGTATCAATTGCCTGGCAACCTCAACATCTTTAAGCGGTTTCTTTTATATATAGTTTAGCTGGTCTTACATACATATAAACTCAATTATTTTGTGTGTGATGACTTAACTGATTTTAGCAATTGTTTTCAAACTATTTCATCATATCCAAAATATTTCATTACTTTTAAATACTAAAATATAATAATTTTAACTATCAACACAATTTAGTATTTTGCCATTCTTTTTATTTTTAAGTGTTTGTTTTAAGTTCAGGAAATTTCTATCATGAGCATTCAGAATAATTTGTTTTTTGAAATTGGAATTCCACTGGTCTTCAAAAATATCTGGAGAAATATAGGAGAAAAAATACACTTGGAATAATGGATACAAGTAGAAGAATATGAAAGGCTGAAAAGATCAGAGAAGTGAAATTTAATATGACACAGAAATGATTACATCAAGAAAAGGAAAAGGAGAGAGAAAATGTCCTGATACACATTTCAAAACTTCTGTAGTGTACAACCGGCCATTTTCTAGAATGAAGGAGAAAAGGAGGCAAATTACTTAATTAAACTAAAGTGTTTTTTGTTAGGCCAATTGAACAGCTAACTTTATCAGGAGAATAGAGAAAAAAGAACATAGGGAGAGGCATTAGGAAAGATAAAGAAAAAAGAATGAAAAAGAAACAAAATGTATTAACAAGGGAAATGTGAAAAGACAACAGATAAAAGTGAGAAAAAAAAATCACTGAAAAGATGGCATACACATCCTTTCGCATGCAGAGCAAAAAGTCAAGAGTATGCCCAAGTACTCAAGCTGGAGAACCCTGGGAAGGTTCAATTTGAAATAGTGCCACCCTAATTAATGAATGTATTTTTAAACATTGCAAAATTATCCTTTTAAAATGCACTGAAAGTAAAATTTGAAAGTCTATAAAACTCTTGATTTTTAATATTTCAAAATATAAGTTTTAATCAGTTTTCTTTCTATAATACATAGTTTTATTATTCATTTAGAATAGAATATTTAGAAATTCATAGTTTTATTATTCTTTTTGCTTAATTTTTGGAGGGAATGTTTTTAAATCAATTGTTTTGAGTATATTAGAATGAGTTATTTGCTCATATTGTTAAAAAAGTAACTCGATTCTAAACAAAAAAAATTAATTGTAAAGTTGAGAAAATGTAGATCTATTTAAAGCTGAGATGACAGTTGTTGAGCATTGTGATGTATCATCTTGACATGAACTGAATGAGGCAGATTAGTGACTGACACTAGCAATGTCAGAATTTACATTACAGCACACACAAACTCCATGGAAATATACTATTAGCACCCACAGTAAGCAGTGATGAGTAATGAGATAAAAATTGACAACGTCAATAGTCATAAGCCCTCCCAGTCAAGAATAATGAACTACACATGTGTACATATAGGGATATATTCATAGATATATACATAATGAAATATATCTTTCATGCCTTCCATCAAAATTACATTTTGCGTAGCAATAAATGCTCTGAATACATAGGTGATAAAATTAGTTTGGGTGTAGATTAAATGTAGACTATGTTTGTTGCAAAGAACAATAATAAAGATAGTGTTATAATAATTCTTAGAGATAGGGTGATCTGAAGTACATGTTTTCCCCACTTTACATTTAAAATGACCGGAAAAAAATCTATTTTTATTTTTCTTTTCTCTTTAATTTATACTGTGCTAATTAAGTTAGCCTTTTCACACATGATCTAGAAATGTTCTGCACATTAAATGTTTTCTTCTCATATATTGGAATTTTTTATAACTTAGAAAAAAGGACATATCTACCTCAGGATTTTCTTTGGCAATTAGAAATTGTGAAAGAAAAATGCATGTGTCTTTCTTAGTACTGTTTAGTTAGCAATTATTAAGCATGCAAAAATCTCCTAAGTGATTTTTGTGCATGTTTAACAATGCTTTGTAAATCACTATTATAAGAGTAAAATTTAACATGTGGATATAAGTATATATCCAGACTCTCTTTGATTTGTTTCTCTTTATTTTTCCAGGAGATATTTTTATTTTATTTTCCTATTTAATTCTTTTTTTTTTTTTTAGAAACAATATGAAAAATATTGTAGACTCCTTCTCTGTAGTTGCTAAGGCATCTGAGGTCAAGAAAAGAATTTCACTCTACTCTGTGGATTAGTGACCTCTGCACCAGCAGGCTTAGAAACCTAATGTACAGCCAGAGAGAGAGCAGGGGGCATGGAGAGAGACATGGCTCAAAAGTCCTATTTGGTGACATGTACACAGACAACTGACAGTGGCTGGTCTCTGCGGTGACCATGAGGTGCATATCCAAGGGAGTACAGTCTAACTACCAGTAAGCTTTAGTGGATCCAAATATAAGATGGCAAGGAAAGAATAATGGGACGCAATCCAGAAAAACCAAAGAGGCATTCAGTTTTTGGCAAGTTGCGTAGATTGCTAAATATTTAAATAAAATTTTTAAAAAGTTACGAATTCTTTTCACTCCCTCTTTATGGTGAATAGTGGAGTTTCTAGGCTATCAGAGAAAAAAACAATTCATAATGAATTCACTTTGAACCAATCTCTTTCTCTCACTCTCTCACACACACACATACACACACACACAGATTTATCTTTTCCATTATTTGCCCTTAGATTAAGATTTAATTAATAAATATGTAAAAAGAAATCAATGTCTTTTTTTCATATTTGAAACTGTTTCTTTAGCTTCATTGCTATATTTCAGATATTATGGATATGTTTTATTATATTTTCATACTTCTAGTTTATATTTATATTTGACTTTTATACTTCTATTATATAGTCCACATATTTATATATTTATAATATAGGAAAAAATCTCCAATTTTGTATATAAAATGTAAATTGTGTCAACCAAACTATAGTTTGTTATAGTTATCTCGTTGCTGACATATGTATGTATGGGTGTAATATACATTTTATATATTCATGCATATCCTCTCTCTCCTGTCCACATCCACTTTGTAGAACCAACCCTCGCTGAATCCAAACCTGGTTCAGTTCTTCTGTTCCAAGAGCTAGACACATCTGTTTTTAGCAAAGCAAAAAAATGTGGTTTGAAAAACACATAAGGAAAGCAACAGTTAAACATACTAACAGAGGGAAATTAGGAATAAATGAATCATTCTAAAACATGGAAATGGTGGATTCCTGGGTGGGTTAGTCACTTGAGCATCCGACTCTTGTTTTGACTCAGGTCATAATTTCAGGGTATTGAGAGCAAACCCTATATAGGGCTCCGCTTAGTGCAGTCTGCTGGAAATTCTGTCTCTCCCTCTCTTTTTGCCTCTCCTGCTCATGCTCATTCTCTTTCTCTCTCAAATAAACAAACAAAGAAACAAAAAAGAACTCGATAATAGAAAGGAAAGAACATCAATATATAGATGTATCATATTTCATAATTGAGAGAAAATATTTTTATAATATGGAAAGTGAGGTGTATTTTCCACTCATTTAGATGCTTTTGCATAGTTCTTTCTGTTCCTCAAGAAAATATCCCCAGTATAACTTTTTTCCAATTCCTGTTTCATTTTAAATCCAATTTTATAAAATAGCTAATGCTGATATCGCTCTCCACGTTGGATTATCCAGTCTGACTAAACTTTAATTGAGCCATTTGAAATACATGCAACTGTTGCGAAGTATTTAATCTTATTAGTATTAACTTATATATTCATTTTTATGTGCAAAATGCATGTTTTTATAGTAACCTTTAATCATTTTTTTAAAAAACAAACAAGATATATTTTAAAAATCATTTATCACTTGCCAGTATTTGGTTTTTGAATGTATCAGAATTGCTGAAAGTGCACTTACAGAACTTTTTAGCGGACTTAGCAATAAATAATAATCAGCCAAATTTTTCAATTCATTTAATTTATGACTAGTTATATCATTAACCTGATACCCTTCGGGCATTTAAGAAATTTTTAGCTTGTATTATTTCAAATATATTTACTCTAATGAGAAGAGAATATTTTGGTGAACATCAACACTTGATGATCAAGTGCTGGAATTCAACACTTGATGTGATTTTTTTTGTGTTCTCAAAGTTAAAACAGAGAGAGCAAAGGAAGACAAATTTATTTTAAGTATTTTTTAAGATTCCTAACATTTATACTTCTACTTGTGCAAGACAATGTTGCTGTTCTGGTTCGCTTTGGTTTGCTTTCTCTAACACCAGATTTCCAGGTGTGTAGTTATTATCTGAAAGAGAAATGTTTGAGCTTCTAATGGTACCTCTTTTTTTATGGGTTTTCTTATATATCAAAAGTATACCTTTCGCTCACTGACTTGAGCCGGCCAAATGTACATGTGTTTATTTTCCTTTCATTGCTGTATGTTGAAATAACCGATTGCGCATGGATTTCAGTTTGTCCTCATCTTTTGCTTATTGCATTTAAGATGAAGCAATGAATATGAATGCCAGAATTTCCAAGTTGTAAAAAAAACAGAATGGTCTTGCATTTAAAGCACACTTGCTTTTAAAGAGGAACTGTGATGTGTGAAGATACTATGTGTATGTGGTATAGGTGACCGTGTAAGTGTGTGCATGTATGAAATAAAAAGAACTTCTTCTAGGTGTTTTGTCCTGGCAACTTCAACCATGGCAGCATTCATCCAGTTTGACATGCTAACAATACACTAGTGTGATGTGCACTACAATTTCTGTTTTCCCTGGTCTTCTTTCCTCACTTTCCAAACAGTGGTAAGATAAGTGCATGTGTGTGTGTGTGTGGGGTGTGTGTGTGTGTGTGTGTGTGTAAAATATGGCTAGCTCTACTACCAGTGCATTTGTGTATACTATTTTTTTAAAAGATTTTATTTATTTATTTGTCAGAGAGAGTGAGCACAAGCAGACAGAATGGCAGGCAGAGGCAGAGGGAGAAGCAGGCTCCCTGCTGAGCAAGGAGCCCGATGCAGGACTCGATCCCAGGACGCTGGGATCATGACCTGAGCCAAAGGCAGCTGCTTAACCAACTGAGCCACCCAGGCATCCCTGTGTATACCATTTAAATCACTGAAGTACAAAATAAAACTGTCAGGGAAAGAATATTTGAAAAAATATGTATCAGTAGAACTAAAAGAAATGCATTTTAGAACATATCTACCCTATACTCAAAGCAGACTAACAAGTCCAGTATCCGGGTCTTCTAAAGAAAAATACATGTATTTTAAATGTTACACAGACACTGTTCTTAAGCAAGCAGTACTAAAAAGAGTTTTGTTTCTGGATTTTCTAATTCTACATCTAATCTTTCCAGACTTTGTTCTTTGGAGTCACTGAAAAATGACAATATTAAGAGGTACTATTTATGTGTCATGTTCAGTGCTAAGCATTTTTAATGCCTTATTGTATTTAATCTTTAACCACAAAGTCATGAGTTAGATATTATTATTCCCACCTTACATGATGGTTAAGAAATCACCCAAGATCACATAGCGACTAGTCAGCCAATGCAGATCTCAAATGTGGCATATGCCAGAAACAAGTGAAATTTGCCCTCCATAACTTATAATAGGAATGCTTTGTGTTCAGATGGGAAAAAATGAAAAGAAAAAATAGAATGAGACCATCATTGGATGTAAGATGGGGCACTAAAGGGTATGTTTTATTTCTCTCCTAAGAATCAGCCAGCTATTAGGCATACATTTTGGGATTTAAAGTTCATGGCAATATATATTGCATATTATGTACATACATAAATGTATAAATAAACTTATTATCAAGACATTTCTAATGCTCTCAGAATTGAGGGTTAGATAAGACATTTTAGAATGAAAATACAGAATACCATGCTGAAATGTATGATTTATCTAGGAGTCCACTGAGTAGTATCTTTTAGTGAAGTAAAAAGATTTTACTTCACTTTATCAGATTTTACTTCACTTTTCACAAGGCGTCGTCTAAATAAGCAGAGTTCTTATTTATATAGCAAATGACAAAGACAGCAAAAACCAGTCCCAAAAGATGTACAGACAAGCCTAATTCAATGTTTGGATAGAAATTATATAATTAATAAAAAAGACAAATTGCAACCTATTCAAAGAGTTGAAAAACAGCACAGAAGCAATAAATCATATTTTAAAATTTCCTGTGCCTAATGTGTGTAAGGCACTGTGCTAGTGTTCAATAATGCACTGAAACTTAACATTAACACACATAAAAATGCTTTTTAATTTTACTTAAAGTCAACTGCAATCTTTGAAAGCATATTTTCTAATGTTCCAAAAGCTTCAAACAATTAGAAATTCATTATTTCAATATGCAACAATATTCTCAAAACTACTAACTTTTGCTACACTTCAGAGAACTGCTTTAGAACTCATTGAAAGTTCAAATCAAGTGGTTGTATAGCAGAACTTTATTTATGAAATATTCCTCTTAAGGAAACTGTCCTTAAACATTCTATCATATTGCATTTAGTGGGCAATGCACCTCACAATTTCTCCTTTTGTAATAAAAGTTATAACCACAGTTGCTAGATGCAAAAACACCAACAGTATATGTGGCCTCTACCACATACTTTGATCAAATTAAAGGCACAAGACACTCTGTGTTGTTTAGCATATACACTTTGCCTGTTTTCTGGCCAGAAAGTCACTGTAGACACACTAGCATACTGCACTGAGGAAAATAAAATCTCATCTTGTATTAAAAATATTTTTGCTTTCTAAATAACCGTATGTTTTAGTGCTAAGAGCATTTATCTTAAAACAAACAAACAAACAAACAAACAAACTCTGGGGCTTTCGACAAAACTATTTTTTCATGAAAATTTAGACCTAGAAAATATTTTTAAAATTTTTCATTAAGAAAGTTCATTACCATCATTCTCTTTTTATATATCTATGAGGCCACATACACAATGGGAGTTGGGAGTGGAGCTTCTTTTCAAACGTTTCAATTTAACAGGAAGGCAGGCAGTGCTGGCTTTAGAATTCAAAGTTGCCAATTTTACCCAGCATGCTTCTCTCCTTGTCCTCAAAAATAATAAGTAACTTAGAGCCAAGAAAAAAAACAACCTAAGACCGTCCTAAATAACTTTTTCAAACTTCTACAAGTTATTAAATCCTTACTTAACATGCCTCATCTGCTTATTCTCCTTAATGGTGTTTAAAATAATTTGATCCTACAGATTGAAGTGTGAAAGTAGAGATTTTTTTTTTTAATTTTTACTTTTTTCTTAAATAGGAGTAAAGTATTTTGATAAAAGAAACAGTTTTCCAACTCCAGCTATCAGAGTAACAAACTATGATCCATCTTTGTGTGTTATTGGTTTAGATGTAGGCCACGACTACACATTACATAATGTGGTCATAACCACATTCATGTGTATGGCTAATAAGAAAGCATAGCTTTATTGTAGGTAAATTCGGGTTGTTTTGCTTCCCTGTTGGAGAGTGCATCCTTGTTAGAGACAGATGAGCTTGGCTAACAATGAAAAACGGGATAGGGTTCCACTGACAGGAAATAAAATGAATAATCTTACTTTGGGTTGTCGGGAATAAACTGCCTTGTAACAGATATAACCTAAATAATTTTTTCTTGCTTCCTAAGATAGTTATAGGCCATTACAAAGGAATAAAATAATGCTGCTTTCCTTTTACCTTACCCATTGCTCATAAACATTTTAATTGTATATATCTTATGTAAATATACATCTTAGCAACTACTTTTCCCTTTTGTTGTTTTTTTTTTAAGATTTTATTTATTTATTGGAGAGAGTGAGCAGAGAAGGAGGGAGAGGGAGGAGACTCCCCGCTGAGCCCAAAGCAGGGCTCGATCCCAGGACATTGGGGTCATGACCTGAGCCAAAAGTAGATGCTAAACCAACTGAACCATCCAGAAGGCCCTTCCCTTTTCTATCACAATTATATCTACCATGATTGAACACCTGTTGTGTAAGCCTCCCTGCAACTCTGCCTGGCAGTTATTTCCATTCCCACTGTACAAATGTGAAAGCCAAAGTACCGAAGCCATGTGTATGTGTCACATACATGGTCACTGGAGTGAATGGCAGAGGACACAGGTGTGAACCAGGTCTGCATGGTTCACTCCATGGACCACAGTAACTCCCTCCAGTTCCACATTGCCTTCCCTCCTACGTGCACTCAGAATCTTGTTTGGTCTTATTAACAGTAAGATGAAGAGCCAAAATCAAGTCAGACCTTTCACGGTCTGAGCCACACTGGCACCCCTGTTTTGCTTATTTTAATGAATTCTGTACATTTATAAATTAAATTGCTTTGATTGGAGATCAAAGTTGGATATGCTCAGACAAAACTCACAAAAACCTTTCCAATAAACATTTCTTTCAGTTACTAGAATTCAAAGTTCCATTTTCCATCTCCATAACATCATAGCAGCATATTCACTTCCGAGCTTTTCTTCAATTTTGCTTTTACTAACTGTACAAAATTCCATCTAAAACAAGGTGAGTTAAGAAAACATTTCATGGGCTTAAAACTAGACAAAATCTTATTTTGTGAACACAGAGCTCTGAATCATAAGTGGGATCTACATTGGGATATTCATTTTTTTCCAAATAATAACATATTCTCAGAGAAAACAGTTTCTATTCTTATCTTAGTTTGTTGTAAACAAGGCAGAGCAACTGCTAACAGGTCACTTTTTTCATTAACTTTAAATCAATTGAGTAATTTGCTTAAGAAAAAAAAAACCTCAGTGAAGAGTTTTAATATTAAGGACCACTACTAAATTCTGGATCAAGTAATTGTATATTAGATGACATTTAGATATACAGATAGATACAGACACTGATGTATGGCTGGCTGGCT
>ML111534.1:170198-172698 GCA_003697995.1 Taxidea taxus jeffersonii | reverse complement strand
ATTTTATGTATCGTTCCTTTTATAGTGAAGTATTTAAAACTGTGACTTCTTAATTGGATTAAATGCCCATTTTCATGTTTCTATCCATCAATATTTGTTTAGAAAGTAAATTTGGAGTTTGGTAGGTATGCGAGGGAGGAAAACTAATTACTCAGACGTCTCTAAAAGGCAATGAATTTAGAAAGGGTAAATGATTTTGGACTCTGTTTTCCTACCTAACAGCATTCTGTCACTGTTTTGCACACTCTTCTTTTCACAAACCCTAGCTCCTCAGGAAAACAATATTTCTAAGAGGAGAGTATAGTTTCAGCAAACACTGATTTGCCAATGATACAGTGTCCCTGCGAAGTACTGCCTTCTATAGGTAGTATTTTCAGCAATGATGTACAATTGTGGCACCTTTTCTCTGCGCAAGAGCATGCAAAATATTTGAGAATGGCCTGTTTGGAAAAGGCAGCAGGTAAATTCTTTTAAAATCTTACCATCTATGTTAACGGACCCTTTAAAACTCCACATATGCTTCAGTTTGATGTTTTGAACCAAATGAGAGGACAGCAAAATCGTGAAGGAATAATAGCACGGAGGTGCATCTTGCCCCTTGAATCTTGTGCAAGACACAGGAGCAAAATTAACGCGCTGGAGCCATCTTCTGACTGCACGGGACTGCGGCATCTTACAATGGACGCTGCGTTAATAAGTTAGGTGGCCGGGAGCTCACCACAGACACGTCAGATTTTTACACCCTATTTCTTTTCCCTAATGACCTGCCTTAATATGTACTACACTTTGGTCCTCTGCTGTCTCCTTCCCCTCTTTCCGAAAAGAAACAGAATGCAATTATTTGGATTGTGTTTCATTTGTGAGACTCTAAAAGAAAGAGCTGTCTGTGTCTACACAGGCAAAGGGATCCAGTGAGAGGAGGCAATTACCCAGGATTTCAGGGCCCCAGATTTCACAAAGAGAACAAAATTCATTTCTGCTACTGGGAGGGTAGGTGTTGATCTGAGTGACCCAGACTGAAAGATTTCTATAGATAATTGCTTTATTGAAGAAGAAGAAAAAAAAATTGAGGAAACAAGTCTTACTTTAGAGGATTCTTTCTATTCTACATTATGTCTGATTTCAGATGTGTGTGAAAGCCATTAAAACATGTAAGCAACAAGAGCACAATGAAGTAACTGGGGGAAACACCACACTGTGGACCAAAGTTAAAAAGCACAGCTCCCGCTCAGTCTCAGATTCACAGGGCCACAACTGTGGCTGGCTAACCTTTTGAAAATAAGCAAATTTAGTTTTCGCTAACATTCAGAGTAGATCCATATTGGCATAAATCCATACCAAGAGAATGTTTACTTGAACCCTTCTCCTACTGATACACCTGTAAGGGTACGAGCTGAGAGAAATACACACAAATGTGCCCTTTAGGATCTTGTGACCCCAGCAATATATTCTTCTTTATGATTTCAAATATTTAATCAATTGCTCTGTACACACAGCATCTGTAAAATGTTTTTCAGTATATTTCTATGGAATGCAGAAATGTCAACATTATAAAGAGCTTGCCACTAGACACTACCGAAGAAAAATACTCTCAAAGAAGTCCGCTTAAAACATGTCCACTCTCCCATATAACTGCATGCTTTGAGTTTAAAATACAGTAAATTTGGCAGTAATAGTAAGATATCATATTTGTCACATAATATTTTACCTATGTTAAATCAAAAAGCATTTTACTGTTCCATGTGTATGTAGCCAAAAACAGGTATTAGTATTCTATAAAACAAAGATATATTTAAAAACCAGTTCAAATGGCCAGGTTTCAAACATTCACCAAACACTGATGGCATTTCTACAACTTTAAAATCCAAGATTTCCTTCCTTCCTTTCTTCACATTTTTTTTCTACTTGATATTTTACAAAGCAGTTTTTAGTGCTGCAGGAAAAAAAATATTACAACTCTTAATACGAGGATTTTAGACAGTGTGTTTTCTAACTAGAAACACTGTTAGCTTTTTCAGTATAGTTTTTGTTAATATGAATGAACATACAGACATATATACATACACACACATATATATTTAAATAAGAAAGAGATTTTAAAATAATGATTTAAGGACTAGATTTAATGTCAGTTTATTTTGTCAGAATATTTTAATGATTCCCTCTCCATTGTGGTTTGCCTCAGGAGTGCAAAAGAATGCCCAGAAAAAGAAGTTTCGCGGTGCTGGTGGCTGCAAATGATTTTTAATATCCTTTTCATGAAAGTTTTAGGTCCTGTTGAATAGGTGAACTAAGAGACAGACAAGAATATGATACTGTACTATTAATAAAAAAAAGTCAACTGTTATGTTTGAGGAAATAAAAAGACTGAAAGTTAATTAACAAACTGAGTGGAAAAAATAACATCCTCTAAAATTTTATAGAATGTAAATTTATAACCATCTGGCCATAAATTGCAGATGTTGATGAGTAGCAAGTGAAGTCTGTATGCACAGCCTGG
>ML111534.1:125198-165198 GCA_003697995.1 Taxidea taxus jeffersonii | reverse complement strand
AGCACTGAGTCACACACGGGGCTCCCCACTCAGCAGGGAGTCTACTTCTCCCTCTCCCCCAACTCATGCACAGGTGTGTACGTGTGCTTTCTCTTTCTCTCTCTCTTGCAAAAATAAATAAAGATCTTAAAAAAAAAAAAAGAAGACTAAACTCCAATTCTGGAAACTCTCAGGCATTCAATACTATTAAGGCATCAGATGTCAGAGCAGGCCATTTATTCAGCCAACACCAAAATTATCCAGTACTTACTATGTTCCAAGCACTTTGCTTTGCTTTACTGACTTGTCCTCAAGGAGCACACCATCCTCTGGGGAAGGAAAGCAGTTAGCAAAGCACAATAATACAATGTGAGAAATCCCTAACAGAGGAATAAAGTGTCATGGCTACATTAAAGAAGAGATACTAACCCTGCGTGAGGGAATCTGGAAGAACTTCACTCAGGAAACAACATATGCACCAGTCCTGTAAGGATGAGCAGTAGTCTACCAGGCAGAGAATTTCATAAAAACAAAAAAAAAGGCTTTTCTTTTTTAATACCTCAAGAGAGGAGCACCAAAATTATGGAAGCATGAAAGAGAAGCACATGTTTGGAGACTAATAAAAAGTCTTGTACAGTTCAAGCATAATATGGTATAGAATCTTACATATAGAATCTAGCATAATATGGTATAGAATCTTAGAGAAAAGCCTGGAAAGTTTAGTTGGGACCAAATAATAGAGGGCTTTGTGTGCTGTGCTAAGGAGGGAATTTTTTAAATCCCTGTAAGAAGAGGGAATTAAATATATTTAGGTAAGGTATGATGATTGTATTTTTAAATTAATGATTGTATTTTTAAATTAAAAACATACTGAGCCATGTTATGAAAAAAGGATTGAATGTAAAAATAAACAGAAGGAGAGATCAATAAAGTGCTATTGTGTAATTAAATCAAGGGAGGATGTGATTACTAATTGATTACTAATTAGTCTAAATGAATTCCAATAATCCAATCCCAATCCACACAAACCAGGAGTCATAGTAAGTTTATCTTTCAAAGGAAGAACTTACAGAGTAAGGCAACAAGATGTGTCTAACTGATTCTTGGTAATTTCAACATACATATAAGGTGCAACTGAGGAATAAGAGCACTGAAAAAACACATGAAGGGCCATTTGGGAAAAAAATGGAAAAAGAAGAGGAAAGGTGAAAATAATGGCACAGTAACCAAGAGAAAAAGCATCTTTAAGGAGGAGAAAGCAGCATATAACATCAAAAACCGAAGATCAAATCAGCTTAGAACTAAAACTACTCACTGGATTTTTCTAAAATGAGGTGGGTTTTTTTGTTTTGTTTTGTCTTGTTTTTTTTTGTGTGTGTGTGTGTAATCATTCTCCAGAGTGACTTCTTGGGAGTAGTCAACAAAAAGCCAGGTTTTGGAAGGTCTAATAATCAATGGGAAATAAAAAGTGGAAGCTTCAAGCAAGGACCACCCTTTCAAGATGCTCTGAAGTCATGGGTGGCAGAATGGTAGTGACTGACTACCTAAGGGTATGTGAACCTAAGGGAAGTGATTTTTTAACATGGAAAAGACATGGAAATATGAGTAAGACAAAGCAAAAGAAATTGGAGGAAAGTGTTGAAAGTGCAAAAGAAAATATAATTTATTTTTATAACATCTTGAAGAGCTAAAGACTCTTAGTATATATAGGCAGAGAATCAAGAGCAAAGGTAAAGGTTCATCTTGTGTAGACCTTTGATAAAGTTTTATCTATAGCAACAGAGAGAACAAAAGTGCCTGGCACATGCATGCTAGGCACTGATAATTATGTCTTGAACAAATGTTAGAAAATCTGGGAGTAATGATAAATTGAAGGCTTGTTCTCCATTTTCTTCTTGCAGTGGTCACACGTTCAAGGTAATATGCAGAGAAAAGCAAGAGAGGCATGGTAACAAATTTAAGGACAGTAATAAATGTTTGAGGTAGTCTCTAGGGGGATTAGAAATTTAGGTATCTTTAAAGAAATAAAGAAGTTCCTGAAGATGCAGATGAAGTTGGAAATTCTGTACTATACTGGGACCTACCGATATCTGCCCTCTGATTTTTTTGTAAGGTCATCAGCAGCCCACATACAGGAGTACAGAAAGTAAATGAGTACATATCACTATATGTACTATAGGTAAGAGCACTTTTGGAGAAGTTAAGGGTATAGATGAGATATCAGTTAAAGTGCCTGGCAAGGGGTGCCTGGTGGTACAGTCAGTTAGGTATCCAACTCTTGCTTTCTGCTCAGGTCATGATCTCAGACCAAGTCCCTCATGAGACTCTGCACTACATGCAGAGATTGGGATTCTCTCTCCCTCTCCCTCTGCCCCTCTTGCTCTTGCTCTCTCTTTCTGCCACTAAAATGGATAAATAAATCTTGAAAAAAAATTGAAGTGACTGGCAATGTATCAATGGATAGAAAGAAAAATTTAATCAGAAGAATTTAACTCATGAACTGGAAGCATTAAGAGAGTCAAGGCTTACAGATAATAAGAAGGATAAACAAAAGATATTGCTGGTATAATGCAATGAGTACTGAGTAACCTTATGACAAAAGACTGTGAACAAAGTATGGGTTGTGTTTAAGAATATGGGATAGAAAAATGAAACTTCCCACAGGCATTTATCTGTTCAGGGATGTGACAGTTGTTGGAACATGATGTCTATTACTGTTAACATCTTTTTTTCCCCAACCAGCCCTATAAACCATCAAATCATGTGAATGGCAAATGAGAATATAGGATTCTCCAAACTTCTGATATAACCCAGATTCCTTCCAGTCACACATGATTCCCAGAAGACTCCAGAGTATCTAATTCCCAGAACTGGATATTGGTATAAATTTAATGTGGTAGGAAAAAGGATTCTATACCACAATTGTAATTCTGTATCTTCTACCAAATGTATTTTGCCATCATTTCTGTACTTGCTATCTACAAGCACAGAAAACCAAAATAATAAAACCAGTACATTTATGCTAGAAGAGAAATGTGATTGACTGTATGAGAATACCACTTAAATAGAGAGCATGCTGGGCTGGAAATCCATTACTTTGCTTCTAATGCTGGCTTTATCAGTATATGTTGTCTGACCTTTGGTGGATTACCAAAGCTGCTGGGATCTCGGTTTCCTTATTCTTAAAAATCAATTATTTTATTAGCTTATCTTTAAGTTGCCTGTTTGTTTCAAAGTTCCATAAGTTACACATTTCCTTTTAAAAATTGAGTCACAGTTGATTTTTTATTAGTTATTTTTTAAGATTTTATTTATTTATTTGACAGAGGCAGAGATCACAAGTAGGCAGAGGGGCAGGCAGAGAGAGAGAGGAGGAAGCAGGTTCCTTGCTGAGCAGGGAGCCTGATGTGGGGCTTGATCCCAGGACCCTGGGATCATGACCTGAGATGAAAGCAGAGGCTTTAACCCACTGAGCCACCCAGGCACCCCGATTTTTTATTAGTTTTTTAATGTTACTGAAGAGCTTCAAAAATCTTGTTAGGTCCCTTTTTAAAAAATATGCATAGCATTTAAAATCTATGCTCCTTGAAGTTTTTCAATTTTTTTAAAAAACATTTTGAAGCCATTTTATTGGTAATACAAAAAGTTTGAATTGTTATATCTTCCTGGTAAACTGAATCTCTAATCTTTATTTATTGCTTCTCTTTATTGCTAGCAACACCCTCTGCCCTAAAGTCTACTTTTTGGGATAATATAGGACACTAACTTTCTTTTGGTTAGTATTAGTATTTGTTGGTATTAGTATTAGTATTCTTTTGCTTACTATTACCATAGTTGTATCTTTCAATTGTTCTGCCACTTTTGTGTTTTAAAGTCAGAATTTAGTCAGTTTATATTTATTATAATAAGTAATAAATTTGAAATTGTTTCTACCCTATTATGTTGGGCTTTCTACTTGGTCTCTTCTTCTATCATTTTTATCCTTACTTGCCTTTTTAAAAAAATGATATAGAATATTTTTGTCATTATTGTCTACTTGCTTGTTTATTCACTTCCCAACTCCCATATATTTATATTCCATTCATGTGGAAGTTACACACTATATCTATTCTAATAGTGATCATCCCAAAAATGTTAACATGCATATTTAAATTTATATGTCCAGTGTTATATATCTATTCTCTCATCTCAAACATTATGAAGACCTGAGAGTATTTTATCTCTAAACATATTTTCATACATAATTTTTATATTCTAACATTTAGTATTCATAAATTATATAATGTTACTACTGTCTTATAGCACCAGGTTTTGTTTGGATTAACCTTATGTTTGCTATTTTCTCTGATTACCATTCTTTGATTATTCTCAGTCTTTCCTTCCCAATGATTTTTAAGTTCTTCATAAAGCTCATCTTCTAGAAATTCTTTAGAGAGATCTGTTGGTAATAAGTTCTCTCAATTTTGTCCTCCCTAAAAAAAAGTCTTTATTTTACCCTTATTCTTGAAAAATAATTTTATAGGTTATACAATTCTATGTTGAAAGTTATATTTTCTCAGAATTTTGAAGATATCATTTCACAGCTTTCTAGTTTCCATTTTGGTCTTCAGCAAAATCATTTCTCAATCTAATTGTTATTCCTCTGTATTCTTTGTATTCAGTCAATTTCTCTTCATTATAGTGAGTCATGGTGGGGATGCTTTTTGATGTACTCTTCTTATAACTGGTGGGGCTTCAAATATGTTAATTTCATAGGCATTAATTACCACATTGAATACTGCCTGTCTCCTATTCATTCTATTCTCTACTTACAGAAATCAAATTACATATCATCATATAAGTTCTAACACTATTCTAACACTATTTATACATGTCTTTTAGAATGTCTTTTGTATTTCTCATATCTTTATTTCATGGTATTGATTTCTGGACAATTTCTCCAGTTCCATCTTCCAATTTACTCATTCTCTCTTCACTTGTGATTAATCTGCTATTTAATTGTCTCAATTGGTTTCCAATTTCAGTTTTTATATTTATTTCCATAACTTTTTACAAACTGCCTTGACAGCTATGATAATGTCTTACTCTTTACTCACACTTCTGATACTCTTTTATTTAAACATTTATTAATTTTATGTTTTACATGTGATTCTAATATGTCCAAGTTTTGCTGGCCTGATATTACTGTTAATGGTTCTACTACATCTCATGCACAGTAGCTTGGTTCTTTCTGTACATGTTTTATGATTTTTTCCCATGACTTCGTATTTCTTGAAACTCTATGCATGAAAATATTTGTTACGTCTGGGGTTTTTGCTTACTCCAGATGTCTACAAGTAACATAAAACCACTTTTAATGAAATTATGACTTTGTACCTTTTGATGATACAAAGATAATCTAATCCCATGTATCTTGGAATTCGCAGTATGTAAACCTATCAATCTCTATAACCTAAGTCTGTCTGCCTAGCTATGTAAAAAGATAAATACAGGTAAATTTTATTTTAAATTTTAAGATTACTCATTGATGTCTAACAGAGTTATAAACTTACATAGAGATTTAAAGTCTGACTTCCTACCTCACAGAGACCCTGGTCTTTGTTTTCAGTCCTTTTCCCATGAATCATTCAATCCAAAGCTTTAGGCTACTGGAGATTGGGAAATATGCCACACCAATTACATGTTTTAGTGTTGCTTTATGTCCCCGGATTTGTCATTTCTTATTGTTTTTGGTCTCTAAGAATTTTCTTTTCTGTCTTAAAAGCCTGCGTTGGCTTGATGGTTCATATCGTTGTCCCTTTATCTATAAAGTCTGTTTAATTTTGCTTCTTACAAAGAAATAAGACTATAAATACGTTTCTCCTATTATCTAAATCAGAGGTCAGCAAACAATGCCTTGTGGGTCAAATACATCCACTGCCTATTTTTGTAAATAAAATTTTATAGGAACACAGCCAGATCATTTATGTATTTCCATGGCTACTTTTGTGCTACAACATCAAAGTTGAATAGTTGTTACAGACACCATCTGACCCACAGAGCTGAAAATATTTACTGTCTGCTTTTTACAGAGAAGGTTTTCTAACCCCTGATCTAAATCATCAGCAACTGACTTATCTGACAATAAATATGTTCAGTTTAATACAACAGCAAAGTGTTATTTGTTGACTTAATGTATGCATGTATTCAATAAAGTATTTAATATCACCATAGTGGACTAGAATGTCTTTACTGGTATGAGCTATATATCTAAAAGGTTTAAGTAGCAGAGCCATCATAGAAATATATTTAATAAATGTCTTTGATGATGATGATGGTGATGGTGATGATGAGATCTTGAATTCCCATAATTTTCTAATCCATGACAGATATAAAAACAGATATCATTTTAGAGAGTTAAATGTACCTGTCAAGTCATTTTGGAATGTGGTAAATCACACCTTAATTGGGCACGTTTTGCCTCCAGGAATCATAACTGCTTATGTTCTCTGACATTCTTACTGATAAAACTCATTGCCACAGATTAAAGCTATGAATGTTACTCTCTTTTTAACATTATAGCTTTTATTACAGGGAAATATCTTTAATATTTGTATAGTATCCCATGTTCTTCCACAAAAAAAGAAATACACAGTTCCCAGATTCTGGTGATAGCCCTTCCCTACCTATTTTTAGAGTGTGGATAGCCTCAACTTTCTGATCCACTCAGAAAAACAGGTAATGATATACACCTCTAAACATGCATTTTGTTTTTGGCAAATGTTCTTTTTGCAAATGCTCCTGACAGAAGACGGGAGATGCAGTTTGCAGAGTAAAAGAAATGGCTGAATAAAAAAAAAAAAATACTGTCATAAAGGGAAAAGAGAAGTATGTTAGAAAACTTTATCCCTATGATAGGCGTTTGTTGAGAGAAGCTTGAAGGAGTGAATGAGTGAATGGTATTTGCTAGCTAGAAGAAAGTGCCCAGTAAAATGAATACAGAACACATGTAAAGTGTCCCTGACGGAGGGATAGTGTGCCAGGTATAAGGGACAGCTGGCACTTGCTGAAACACATGAGTGACATGTCCTAGAGAAAGAAGGAAAGTGCTGGGTATAATGCCAGCTAGTGCAGAGAGCATGGACAGCAGGTTTTCTGCAGAATAATGTTGTTCATGGCTAGTAGTGATCTGTGAAAAATATAAGTGAACAGTTTTGACAGAGGAGCATGTGATAGGGAATAAACTAACTAGAATATCTGGCTGCCATGCAACTAAGGGAAAATTGCATGGGTACAAAACCAAGCTGTAATCTCTTTGGAAACCAGGCAGTAAGTCTGAGAAAGGAAAAAAAGAAACATATTCTAAGACAGAAGTGAGTAGCAGAGCATTTCAATTCAATAGATCTGTATGACAATCTTTTATTTAAATTAGGGGAAAAAAAGTGTTGTAGAATGCTAATGAATAAGTTACAAAAATTTATAGTGGGCAAAACTTTGTCACTTGGTTATTTCACTGTTTCAACTACTTATTTCCTATTAGTGTGGCTGTTATTAAATAAAGTGCATTTACTGAATGAGCTCCATGCACTGAGCAGACGTGAAGGACTTAGTGGGGAGAGAGAGGTACAGCAGAGGTGAATCTGATTGTGAGGAACAAGGGTCTAGTTTAAATAAAGCCTAAACTCAATGCACAGAACAGTGAAAATGCATCACATTGAATATATGTGTAGTGGTCCAATGTAAACAGATTTCTTAATGTTAACAGAAATACGTCAGTTTTGCAAATGTTAAATGCCACATCAAGGTTAATAATGCCAAAAGTATCCATGAATGCTGTTTTAAAGTGTCCTTACAAAACAAAGAAAGTAAAGCAGCTCTGGGGGTTATCAGTAATAGCCTTAGGAATTGGATTCTATGGATAAGAAACATGAGATTTTCCCCCAAAGGATCATTATTATAGTGTCCCAAACTCTCACCTATGTTTATTGATGGTCAAGCCTTGATACAAGGCTTATCTGTTTCAAATGGCTATTCCTAAGTGATGCTGACTGTTTGAAATATACCTTTGTGAGATCTGTTTGTGATTTAACATTCTTACAATATATCTTATTATAGAGGCTATTATTTTCATAAATCCTATAAAACAATGAATAAATATTTGCAAGGAGGGTTTAATAGATGACATCAAAATGACTCAACACAGAGTATTTTTTTAAAAAGTATGGCAAGATGCATATGGAAGAGGCTCTCAGAAGTGCTGACAATACTACTGAAGCAGATTACCTTAAAAGAAAACACATATGGTTCCATTTTGTGCCTTCTCGCTCAACTAAATATGTTTAGAGGCACAAGCTTGCAACCTGCTGAGTGAATCCTATGTTATCCATATGTGGATTACAGAACTAAAGAGGAGACAGTTAAATTATTCAGTTACTTTTTTATAATTCAAGATGAAAATCATGAGCAATACATGGGTTTCCTTTTTCTTCCCACAAGTTTAGGGCCCAGAATTCTTTTTTTTTCCTTCCATAAACCACCTATTGACACTCCTGAGTCCCCAGTCTCTGTGACCTTCAGGCCCCCAAAATTCAAAGTCATTTTGTTTTAACATAGGGTGTCTTTAAATTGGGAAGGAGAGCAGTTTGTGTAAACACAGAGGCAATGGTAGCTAATTATCACTTCACTTTAGCTACAATTTCCCTCAACCACATACTCTAATAGTGTCCCTTCTAAAACATATAACTCAACCCCACTTCCCACTCTAGTTACTGTCCTTCCTTTCTTTTCTTTCACGCTCAAACTTTTTGAATGTCTTACCTATCCCTCACTATCTCTATTAATTTGCTACACAAACTTTCCTTAAAACATTACACTTTGGCTTCTCCTCAAAACAGTTTTGAAAGATAACTTTGGTTTAGTCATGAATTACTTCTGTGTTAAGTTTTGGTCCTTTCAATTTCTTGATCTCTCAGTTTTAGCACTGTTGGTTATTCCTTTCTTCTTAATGCATTTCCTTAGCTCCTGTGACTTCGTAATTTCTGTTTGTTTTACATATGCCACAGTGAAACTACTCCTTCAGCTCATCATTCAGGCTTGGAAGGTTGGATTTCTCAAAGCTCTCTTCGAGACTCTTTCATCTGCTGATGCTGCGTTTCTCTCAAAAGTATCCTGATCCATTACTCTGGCTTCAGTTATTATCTACAATAACATAATTTATACATCTCTAGCCTAGGCTTCTCCTCTGAGCTGTAGACTAAGATAGCCCACTGCCTACTGATATTGCCTCCTCCACTCCTTGAAGAAAAGTTTAGGCAGAACAGTTCTAAAAATAATCCACACATCATGGCCCATCTCCTCCTTCCCAGTGTATGGCCCCAGCCTCCTTTCAGTTGTGCAAACAAGAAAAGACAGGCATGAGCCTTGATTCCTCTTCTCTCCATATCCAAACCCAAAGAATCTTCAAGTTTTGTCAACTTTATCTCCTATATGTCTCTAGAATACATCAATTTCTCTCCAGCTTCACCACCATTACTCATCTCAAGTGTTTTCCCCATTGTAGCTCAAAAAAATTTATTGAATTCTGCCTTCTTTTCTCAACATTCATCATCTCTGTTAGGGGAATGTGTACCTAATAAGCCACCAATTTTTCTCTAGTCCAGACAATCAACTACAATGCTCTCAGAGTTAATGTCCTCAAACTTTTTTTTTTAATTTAAAAAAAAATTAAAAAATAAAATTGTTGGGGCAGCAGCTCAGTGGGTTAAGCCTCTGCCTTTGGCTCAGGTCATGATCTCTGGGTTCTGGGATCAAGCCCTGCACTGGGCTCTCTGCTCAGCAGGAGCCTGCTTCCCACCGCCCCCATCACCCCCTCTGCCTCTCTGCCTACTTGTGATCTGTCTGTCAAATAAATAAATAAATCTTTTTTAAAAATAAAAAAGAAAAGTGTTACCTAATAATTTGATGACTGTTACCAATAGGAAAATTTCAAATTCCCTATCTTAGCTGTGACTTCCAACCTCTGTTCAGTATCATTTCAAAATATTCTCCAACTTCATCAATTCTAATTATAAGCCATAGTGAGGTCCCTTATCACCTTTCTCTGAGTTTATCTATTTCTTTTATCACTCCTCAGGCTTTTATATTTGATAATTTCTCTGCCTTATACATTCGTCTCTATTCTTCCAGACTAAGTCAAATATTACGTAAAGTTGTCTTTGACTTCCCCAGGTATAATTCTTAGTCTTCTGTACTTCTTTACTTCTTGATCCATATATCTGTTTTAGTATGAACCATGCTATATTTTCAAGTCTCTGCTTAATATGTATATCCTCCCAAAAAGACTATGTGCTTTATGATGGCAAGCACTGTTTTAGTCACCTTTTGGTGCTTATCACATATAATAGGTGTTCAACAAAAGCTTTAAACTGAATTAATAGGATATTTAAAAAATCCTAAGGCCCAAATAAAGGTTTAAGAACATATTTAAGCAGGAATGCTGTTATATGTATATTTGAGGCTTGGCTAAATTAAAATCAAGATCACATGGTAGGGAAATATGAGATGCCAAAACCAACCCTATGGAGGAAAGCAGGTTTGGGAGTGACCAGCTTCAGACATTGACTTTACATAAATAGAAAGAATGACTTAAGCCTAGTGTACTGGAAATAATTCCACTGTGTCAGATCTCTTAAGGTCCAGACTATAGAATCTTTAATTTCCTCTCATTTTTCAATACCCTATGGGTCTCCAATCCTCCCTCCAGAGCTCCAGGGCTTCTTTCAGGCATATTAAACTGTTTATTTATTAATGCTCCACATTCTTTTTCACATTTTCACTTCTTTTTCTGCACATTCTTTCCTTTGCCTGACATACTCTTCCCTCTTCCTCTTTACTTATGATTGAAATGCCAACTTAGCTTCCTATACCTCTAGAAATTTAACATAATCTTGCAAATTGGGTTAGATGTTCCAATTATGTATGACCAGAGTAGGTAGTAGGTCTTCACGTTATAGCACATATTATATTACTGTGTAATTGCCTACTTACTTACCTGTATCCTTTTCTAGATTATAAATGGAAGGATAAGTACTATCTATTTTCATTTTAATTGCCTCTCCAATGCTTAGAACTGTCTCTGGCACCTAGTAGGAGCTCACTGAATGTTGAATGATTACCTCTTTCAGAGAGCATCTTTCTCCATAATACCACATTTTTGTTAGGGACCTGTCACTTCTCTCTGCTTGTACTAACAAGTACAAGGCCATGTACTGAGCAGGAAGAATCTCAACCTATTCTCCACATTTGATTATTGGGGCTATTCTCTTGCAAAATTAGACATCTAGGTCATGGCATTTTATAGGCTTCGATCACTGAGGTTACTGACTCTGCTCTCCTTTCCTTTAACATCACAATTCCCAGATTTTTAACCTGCCACAGTCATGGATATCACTGATTTTCTTACCTTTGCTTTGATTTTATGGTTTCTGGCTTGTCAGCTTGCTGTCAAGAACAAAAGTCCACATTATTTGGTTACTGCTTTGACCCAGGGTCTTCTGGATGGTTGACTAATTCCTGATTTACAGCAATCTCAGAAATTTTCATTCCCAGTTTCATGATCTCAAACTCAGCCTGAGTTCAGTTTCCTTGGTTCCAGTCCCTTCTCTGACTAAACTTGAACTAGGTCCTCTTGGAAAAATGGCTCAAAAAACTAATACCTACATATAATTAATAATATCCACAGGATATTGAAGGCTAAAGGATAGCTTACCTAATGTAAAAAGTGTTAAGATGTTTACTGTTTCCAATAACATGTAAAATGGATCTAGAGCAAATTAAAATTTTGTTTTTGTTTTTCTACATATGAACTTATGAGAGATAAAATTAATATGTATTGGCAAAATTATATGGTTGTTACATAGGAAAAATATCACTATCTTAACTATGAATATTTAATTATTACATTATTGGTAGTACTAGATCAAGTACATTGTTTTAGTTTGGTATGAGATAATAGGTGGGATACATGATACATATACGAAGGCATGAGGTACAAAGGATGGTAGGTATTTTGCTTTGAGAATATGTACCCAAATTTGTAAACCTCAGATGACATTCTAAAAGGCCTGCAAGCTGGCAAAGGAATGGCAAAAATATATGGAGCCAAACACAATCATGATACATAAGAAGATCCTGAAGACTAAGACAGAAATGGAGGGAAAGGCCCCACAATGAATGAGAAAAGGAAATATTAATGTCCGTTGAGGAAATTTCTATTTCCATAAGTAAAGGAATAGGAATTGTGTATTGATCCTGTGAGGGGAGTTCTAAGAGGATAAAACAGACAATAATATCTGACTAGAAGAGAGTACATACATTTGGTATTTCATGACAGGGACAATGAGACAGAAAATGAGTTGTTTGCATAGACCCTTTTGTCTTAGGATTGCAATTACCTGTAGCAATATTACAAAGCTGGCTCCCCTGGTCCAAGCAAAACAAATATGAAAAAAGAAGGGGAATTGTATGTCTGTTTTCCTGAGAAAGTATTTTTACCATCATTATTTTTTTTTTTTATACAGTATCCTCTAACTTTTGGAGACAATGACTTCTTAGAAAAGTGGCCTGGGCTGTCTTCTACTATGTTTAGTTTATACACTTATTTTTGTCATGGAGAACTTTAAGGCCATGTCAAAAAAATTAGGCAGTATGTACTGAAGATACATTGACAATCCAAATGTGCAGAGTTGTCATTCTTAGGGTATATTCAACAACGATATTACATTAGAAAAATTACATTGTAATACTTTGAAAGCCCCATTAAAATACATAAACATGAAACATTTAATGTGCAATACTAACGATCACTGCAGAAATTACGCAAAGCAGAAGAGTTCATCTAAAACGTGTTATTGAAAAGTAGGTGGTAAGTGAACATTAACTCCCTATGCCTCCATGTCAGTATGAATCGACAGCTAACAAACTGCATTTTAGAGACCATTTTTTGCCATAATATAAATTTCCTCTTAACCAAAATATGAGGCACAGGATAGTTAATGAGCACACAATTTCACAAGAAGGTCACTATTTCTGAGGTCCTTAAACTTAATAACACCCCAACTAATACACCCACATACACACATACCCAACTGCCTATTTTTTTTTCACATATCCTACTGCTTATTTTTTTTTTTTTTTCAAAATTCTTCAGTCAGGGTCTTTATGTATTTTTTATCATGGTATTTGGGTTCACTTTTATCAGTGAGCCAAATAAGTATCTCAAGTAAATTATTCAAGATCTCTATTACCAATGCATTTAAAAATTCAGCAGAACACCTATAGCTATTTTTCATAAATATGATGTAGAGTAGGACACCTATAGCTACTCTTGTAAATATATATGTGTGTGTGTGTGTGTGTGTACACACCCCCATACCAGCATAGAAATAGCCAAGCTAATTAACAATGCTATTTATTTAGAAAAACTTCCACAAAACGGACAAAGATAGAAACTTCAGAAGTAATAATCACATTTGAAATTAGTTAAATTTATGATGAATGACTACAGGTTCAAGGCCACATTTTTGCAGTTGTAATCAGCAAATTATTGCAGATGTAATACTCTTTCTAGAGTCAATACAGGCATTTCTAGTGACTCAGAGAACTGAGGCTCTTTCAGGGAAGTAACACACAGAAACTAAAGGAGTAATAAGCACTACAATGTCCAGAAACAACTGAATGTGTAAGTGAAGAGTAAGTACAGTCCATATAATGAATATATAACTTAACACACCAACAAAACCTTCTTGTCACAGATTAAACCCTACCTAGCCTACGATAAAAATAAATGAGTTACTGCATTTCTACTTATTGGCAATGGAAAAGTTGTACAAGAACTGAGGGAGTTAATGGAAAATTAATAATAAAAAGGAAGGGCAAAAATGATAAAAGGAGGGTGTTGGATGAGATATAGGGTCATAGACATTTATATAGTCAAGAGAGGAGAAGATTGAAGGGGATTTGATCACAGTCTATAAATACCTTACAAGTATCTGTATAAATGAAAGAATGTGATTATTCAAAGCATCAGAAGATGGGAGGACAAGGAGCACTGATCTGAAACTAAGGGAGAAAATGTCTCAGCCTTATATGATATTAAGAAATACTTTCCAACAGTAAGAGGATTTGGCATTAGAAATAAAAACCAAGGACAATACATAAAGTTTAGAGAATGTCTGAAAATGATGTACCTACAAGTACAGAGAATAAATCAAAAATGATGAAGGGAAGAATGGAAAACAGTGAGGCTCACAGAATCAGAAGATACACTTGTTCAGGATGTGTGAAATGTGTTAGTTGCTGGTCTGTTATGTATGATTCTCCATTAAGTCTCATCCTAGGAAACTATACCAAAACTGGGAAAGCAGTTTAAATAAATGAAAAATTTTAGCCTATACTTTGATCAACTATTCTACCATGACAATCGATGATTTCCAGTTTTTGGCTATGTTCTTACATTCGATAAAGAGCAATATATTTACTGCTGTAAGTTAGAGTTGATAATAAATTTACATACATTCTTGACACATACAGAGATCTACACATAGCATACTCTTTATTAATTGCCTTAAATATACAGGTTCAGAACCTCTACTATAGAAAGTTAAATAAGAATAATAATAGAGATCACTAAAAACAAATTTATTTCTTTTTTTTTTTCAAAGATTTTATGTATTTATTTGACAGAGAGAGAGGGAGAGAGAGCAAGCAAGCACAGGCAGAGGCAGAGGCAGAGGGAGAAGCAGGTTCCCTGCTGAGCAAGGAGCCCGATGTGGGACTCGATCCCAGGACGCTGGGATCATGACCCGAGCCGAAGGCAGCCGCTTAACCAACTGAGCCACCCAGGCGTCCCACAAATTTATTTCTATAATACTTTTCCACCTGAGAAAAAAGGAAAACCCAATAACTTACATATTTCCTTTTCTTAAAAAGACAATTAGTATAAAAATAAATGTTAATTATCTAAATAATGAAAAACCCTTTGTTTGTTGCTTTCAACCATTTGTCTTTTTCATAGTTCAAACTTTAGATTTTACTTTTTTCTTTCATTCTTTCCTCTTATGAGTGGACCTCCTAACACCTTATCAAAAGTTCTGAATTTTTTCAGTTTTAAGAGATATGCTTTAAGGAATAAGAAGAAGCTTGCATGTCTCTCAATACAGGATGTAGATAAAGATAAATAAAGGAATTGCTGCAAACAAGGAAGTGTTTAGCTGAAGCTAAATGAAAAGAATTTGCTGTGGACCCAATTCATTAATTCCCTCACTTTAAAACAGACACAAAAGGAAATTTTTAAAAATACTTATCACTTTCTATGTATCAAGAGATGAACTAAGGACATTTAAGAGTACGGGAAAATTCTAGCTAAAGATGATTTTGATCCAATCAAGACATTTGGCCTGCTTTGTTTCACTTCCCTAGTTTCTTGTACACATTACTTCGCAAGAATCAATACTTCTCAGGTGGAGAAAGTGGAAGTTTTTCACAGGTGAAAACTAGTTGTCTAGGAGTTTACAATAGGTGAGGAATCTATAGGATGCTAGTCTTTATACTTTTGACAAGGTTGACCATACATAAAGGCTGGGGAGAAAAGTAAGTGAAACCAGAGAGAGATGACATCCTTAGAGAACATAGAATATTTAATAAGAGCACAGGATAGGGGGGAAAGAAAACAGACTCAGCAGGTATTAAAAATGGGAGAAGGTAGAAATCACAGAGAAAATAATCACAAGAAAATTTTCAGAAGTTCACAACTATAGTATTTATAATCTGAAATCAGAATAAAGTGGTCACTGGGTTATTATTCTGGAATGGATATGCTAGTGATTGTCAGCAAGGAAGCCAAAAGCTCTTAACTGGTGAGATAAAGTATTTTAATAAATGATATCTTCGAGTTGTGTGGATTTTTTTAATAAACTTTAAGAAGTATAAGAATTATAAACAAAATAGAAAATACATTAATAATTTAGATGTTCAAGTGAAGTAATTTCATTAAACTTACATTAAGAGCATTATAGATCAAGTTCACCAAATTAAATGTAATTCATTCTTCTTTTTGTAGCATATGATTAGAACAATTAGAACATTTGATTATTAAATTTATCTATCTTAGGCTTAACACCAAAACATGTGACAGAAAAATGTCTAAAAATGAATAAAAAGAGCAAGGATATAAAAAAGGATGCAGAGTCAATTATCAAATGGGTTCGCTTATTTGTGGAGCATAAGGAATAACACAGAGGACAGGGGGAGATGGAGAGGAGAAGTGAGTTGGGGAAAACTGGAGGAGGAGATGAACCATGAGAGACTGTGGACTCTGAGAAACAAACTGAGGGTTTTGGAGGGGAAGGTTGGTTGGGTGAGCCTGGTGGTGGGTATTATGGAGGACACATATTGCATGGAGCACTGGATGTGGTACATAAACAATGAATTCTGGAACACTGAAAAGAAATTAAAAAAATTAAAAAATTTTTAAAAGGATGCAGAATATGTAATCTTACTGTATTAGCTCTATGATTTCTCTTTTTTGTTGCCACTAAAATATGTATCTATGTTGCTCTGATGACTGATGAACTAGCACAATTTCAAATTTTTCCTGTTTCTCCCTTCCTTCTTCCTTCTCCTCTTCCCTCCCTCCTTCTTCCTCCCTCTCTCTCTCTCATTTCTCTTAATCATCTAATTTGAAATGTTACTTAATAAGTTTAAATCAATTATGTGCCCCATACTTAAGACTGGCCTGTAATATTATTTCCTAAATCACACATTTTAGAAGACTTCAGTGCCTAACTAATGGAATTCTTGAAAAACCTATCAAAATGTTTCAGAACATAAGAAATATATCAATGGGACAGAAACAGTTCTTCATTATGCTTTACACACAATTTTGCTCAACTGCTTATTTTAATTAGAGCAGAACTCTAGCTTCTGCTCATTGGTTTAGCATGAGCAATAAAATGAAGTTTATTTAATTTTCTAAAATAAGTAAAGCAGAGTAAAGTTAATTAAAAGTTAATTACAGAATAATGAATCATCTACCCTTGCTGTGCTAGTGTTGCCCAGATGATTAGATGCTGTCCTTCCTGAATATACTTCCATTCCCATAAGCTGAGTATTCTCTTCATTCAGTATAAGGATTTTCATTTGTGTACTTGAGAACTTTATGTTGCCTTCTTCTGAGGGCAGCTTTTTTAGGAAATAAGCACAGAGAGGTACCCATACACACCTTCCTAGTTTCTCTCTTTTTATATGCTTTCCCCAGGCATAATTTTCATTTAGACTTCTGATTGCCTTTTAAATTTGACAGAATATACCTATAAAATTCGTTAGTAATTGTTTCATTTCCCAGCATGGCATGTGTAGTTAACCTTGAAAGACGGATTGGGCGTTAACTGTAGTGAACCCAACCTTTGCCAGTATCACAAAGGTCATGGATCTGTTCTCTCTGGTCCTGTGTCTTCAAATAGAAGGTTTTGTACATACTGGAATTAGAATGCTTTTACTGCTCATTAATTCATCATTAAAATGATGTTAACTAATCATTCTCTATAAGGCTCTGGTGTACAGATTTTCTGGCATGAATCGCTGTAGCTTGGCTCCCAGCCACTTACAACTTGCTGAAAACAGCAGCATTCATGTTTTTGGTAGATTTAAATCTTTTGTGAAATTTTATTGTAAGTAGCAGGTCTTATAAATTGCACTGGGAATACAGTATGGCTTATACTGAGAGTATCTTTATTTTTATGAATGGATATATGTATGGAAATACCTGAACTTCAATTTCAATTTTGCAGCAGGGTTCTCTTAGTATAAGGAATAATATATAATGAATATTGTGTTCTCACCTCAATTTTGTGTCTTGCACTTTGACATCATAAATACTAAGGCAATGTAGCAAATATTGTTACTTAAAATAGGGAAAGAAAATGAATTAGTGTACCTTACAGTATTTACACTGATTATGTACCCAGTCTATGTAAAAAGCTACAAACTATTAGTTTTGCAAAACTGTTCAATGCTTCAATGATACAAATCCGTTATGAAGTAACTACAAACAACTGAATGCTTGAATCTTTTTTAAAAAGTATACTGGGAAACTGGGGATTGCTGGGGGGCAGTAGGGTCCTGGGTGATGGATATTAAGGAGGACACTTGATATAACAAGCACTAGGTGTTATATGCAACTGATGAATCACTAAACTCTACCTCTGAAACTAATAATACTACATGTTAACTGAATTTAAATAAAAACTTTTAAAAGGTATAGTCTAGTTTCCACATCCAAGCCTTCTCCTAACAGATACATGTAGAAGCATTTATTTCCCTACATGCTGTTAATCAGATGTTAAATAAGAAGGAAATGGGTGGAAAAGATCTGAAAATAAAGTTTCAAGAGGGTCTTTTAAACAGGAACTGTGAGAAGTTGGAAGAAGTGGGGATGCAATCTTGCTTTCACAACTTCTTACTTGCTGTCATACATCTTCACTACTCTAAAACTTTCCATCACTCTTCTTTTAAATGTTTTTTTCCCCTGCCTTCACATTTTAGTTATGTGTGCAACTGCATTATTATATCCTAGTTTTCTGATTCTCAATTTTCCACACTTTAAAAGATGAGTATAAATGTTCAATAAATGAACAAACAAATAAATAAATCCTTTCAGTTTAGAAATGCTGACTTCCATTTTAAACATCACTTTGAAATGTTGATTCAAAAATTCATATTCATATCCACTTCACAAACACAGATACTGGCTGTTCATTGGCTACAAAAAATGTGCCTAATTAGGAAAGCACAATTTTGTAAGGTAAGTTGTTCACTTTTTTTTTATTGGTATTAAAATTCTTTATGATAATGTTATTTAGATCCACTTGATTCAGATAACTCTCTTTAATAATACTTGAAATTCTTGGTAGAGAAAAGTGAAATAATTCAACCCATACTATAAAATTATAGGTAGTTTGCTATAACTGAGCAGAAGTAAATAGAGTACACTGAGTAATGGAAATATCTTCTTTTGGCTTTTTGGTTAGAAAGGGAGATGGTCGGGACACCTGGGTGGCTCAGTTGGCTAAGCGGCTGCCTTCGGCTCAGGTCATGATCCCAGCATCCTAGGATCGAGTCCCACATCGGGCTCCTTGCTCGGCAGAGAGCCTGCTTCTCCCTCTGCCTCTGCCTGCCACTCTTTAAAAAAAAAGGATAGAAAGGGAGATGGTCAAAATGTGCTAAGCATTTTTTTTGTTGTTGGGGGGAGGCTGGCTAAGTATATTTTATTGGTGATACATGACAAGGTAGGGCTCCCCAAGCTCCCTCCCCTTCTTCAGGGGGTCTGGGATGGAAACTGTGGAGGTCAAAAGATTCTCAGTGTGTTGGGGATGAGTTGGGGCAGGTACTTCCCAGTAGCTGAGGGCTGCCTCCTCTTGCTTGGCCTGGTGGTTCAGGTGGGTCTTACTCCTTGGAGGCTATGTGAACCATAAATCCCACCACCTGGTTGCTATAGCCAAATTTATTGTCATACCAGGAAATGTGCTTGACAAAGTAGTCACTAAGAACAATGCCAGTGCCAGAATCAAAGGTAGAAGCCTGAGTGTCACTGTTAAAGTCGAGGAGACAACTTGGTCCTCAGTGTAGCCAAGGATGCCCTTGAGGGGCCTTCGAATGCCTGCCTCATCAACTTCATGAGGTCATTGTATTTGGTAGCTTTTTCTAGGCAGCAGGTCAGATCTGTGACTGACACACTGCAGGTGGGGACCTGGAAGACCATGCCAGTAAGCTTCCCATTCAGTTCAGGGATGACCTTGCCTACAGCCTTGGCAGTGCCAATAGAAGCAAGGAAATGTTCTAGGCAGCCCTTGGCTATCATGTCACAGCTTTCTAGAGGGGCCGTCCACAGTCTTCTGGGTGGCAGTGATGGCGTGGACTGTGGTCATGAGTTCCTCCACAATGCTGAAGTTGCCATGGATGACCCTGGCCAGAGGGGCCAATCAGTTGGTGGTGCCAGAGGCACTGCTGACCATCTTGAGGGAGTTGTCATATTTCTTATGATTCACATCCATCACACACATGGGGGCATCAGCAGAAGGGGAAGAGATGATGACCCTATTGGCCCCACCCTTCAAATGATTCTAGCCTTCTCCATGGTGGTGAAGACCCCAGTAGACTCCACAGCATACTTAGCCGCACCACCCCATTTGATGTTGGTGGGATCTTGCTCCTGGAAGACGGAGATGGGCTTTCCATTGATGACAAGTTTCCTGTTCTCAGCCTTGATGGTGCCATGGAATTTGCTGTGATGGAATCATACTGGAACATGTAGACCATGTAGTTGAGGTCAATGAAGGGGTCATTGATGGTGATAATATCCACTTTGCCAAAGTTAAAAGCAGCTTGGTCAAATCTGTTTCCTCTGACCTTCACCATTATGTCTTGGGGACTCGGCTGGCACTGCACCAGAAGATGCAGCTGTCTGTCGAATGGGGAGGAACAGAGAGCCATGTGCTAAACAGTTCATACTGTCTTCACTGCTGGAGCAGAACTAGGTTTCTAAGTGTTTCATTCTTCATAGAGACAAGTTTGTGATTAAAGATTACAACCTTAACAATCACAAATCATTTCTATTAAGAATACAACGAAGGGCGCCTGGGTGGCTCAGTGGGTTAAAGCCGCTGCCTTCGGCTCAGGTCAGGATCCCAGGGTCTTGGGATCGAGCCCCGCATCGGGCTCTCTGCTCGGCTGGGAGCCTGCTTCCCCATCTCTCTCTCTGCCTGCTTGTGATCTCTGTCAAATAAATAAATAAAATCTTTAAAAAAAAAATACAACGGAAAAAAACTTACAGATTATAAAGCACTATACATATATAAACATCTATTGTATCATTATTATCTCTTGTTATTACAACCAATTATACATTTACTTAGAGTTCAAGTTTTACTATTTTTATGTGACTATGCCAGTTAATGAATAGGCAAATATCCAGTTGATATGTCAAGATCATCCAGTTAATTTATAAATTTAACACAAAGTGACTGGCAGATAGTGCCATGAAACATCTAATTTCTTTGCATTGAACCATATGAGTCACCTATTTGAAACAGAATACAGTATATAAATATGTTCATAAGTATTGTTTATATATTGAACTAATTATTTTTTGTTCTTGAGCTCTTACTTACTGAATCAAAAGTTCAAACTTTTTTTTAAAGATTTTAGTTATTTATTTGACAGAGATCACAAGTAGGCAGAGAGGCAGGCAGAGAGAGAGAGGGAAGCATGCTCCCTGCTGAGCAGAGAGCCCGATGTGGGGCTCAATGCAGGGCTTGATCCCAGGACCCTGGGATCATACCTGAGCCGGAGGCAGAGGCTTTAACCCACTGAGCCACACAGGTGCCCCCAAAGTTCAAACATTCTAAGAAGTATATAATTGGCAGCACCATGTAGGAAATCATGAGAAATCATAGATGAAATACTAATGCAGCAAGCACCCATTTAATTAATGAGTCAGAGTGTATTTCAAAAAATATATATGTATTAAATATCATTGTGTAAAATCATAGTATAACACATACATATTAAATAAGTTAAATACATGTAACATATCAGAACTAGTTTATAATAATTATTAACCATATAGAGTGAGAAAAGCAAGAAAGTAACTAAATCTTAAGACAATTAGTACAGTAGGGCAGGATGTGTTTCATGTATATATAATCTAAGTGAATGATGGGAGATCATGGACATAATATGTTTATTAACATTTTTTCTCTGCTTCACAGAAAATTTCTGCTCCATATACTGTAAGAAAACAAAAACTATGCAAAATTAGTCTCAGATGTCTTTAATTCTGCCAGGCAAATTAATCTCTGAAGGAAATTATAAATTCATACACCATTGCCAATCTGCAAATGTTGTTTAGGGACTCAGGCAACTATTGCAGTAATACACTGAACAGATCAACAAGGCAGTACTTCTCTAACACAGTATTTGTAGCAAGAAAAAAACTTTTCCTGGATTCATGACCCAATATTGAAATTCCTGCTTCTAGAACCCAAATAAGAATCTGCGCTGCCTGTTTCAGGCATGATGATCTCCAATTCTGTCTTAGATAAGAGGGGCATAACATTAGCACTTCTAAAAGGGAAGCAAACTCTTAAGTCATTTCTACCATTCACTCAAATACGTTTTTCTCTATATGCTGGTTTTATGATCTCTTCTGTTCCAGCTCCATTTATCCCACACATCAACTACTCTGGTAGCCAATTAGAGCTCATTTCTCAGTTCCGTAGTTTTAAGGGATGCATAGAGGGAAAAGAATACAGGAGGCAATGTAATCCTTCACTTTTATAAAATTAAAACACTAACCTGTGTTTACATGACTGGCCACATCTCATATTCTTCCTTCTATTCCCACACTTCTTGAACATCAGGAAGCAGAGAAAAGCAGGACAATTTGAAGCTTACTATTAATAAAAGTTATTTACAAGCCCAGTAATTTCCTACAGTAACACTTCAAGGGTTATGTTGACAGATCCATACTGAAGGCAATTAAAGTCACATAGTCTCCTCTTGCCAAAAAACGAAACCTAGCCAAAGAAATTCTTAAACATTCCCCTTTTCATTCAAATATAAGACTATATATTGGCTTTAGTTAACCCCCACAAAAAAAATGATCAAATGTGGGGGGAAATGGGGTTTACAAGCTTTACAAGCAACTATTCCCACTTGCAAACTAGCAAATTATAAGATGAGCTGGAGATGGTAGTCCTATTCCATTTAGCAGATAGGTGTCCACATCACAGGAAAAGTCACTGCTCTTGAACCATTTTGAAAGGCTCAGCAAAAAACAAAAGGTCAGCTGACTCTGAAATTAAATTACACATTGAAATAGGAAAAACATGGACTATATATGAACATATACTACCACCTTTTTGCAAATAACATCAAAAATTACTACATCAGAAGAAATTTGACCTATATTTTAAGCGAAAAAAATTATATACTTCCATTTCTGAAATGGAATCCATCCAAATTAGAAATGTTTAATTATTTTACCTTGCATTTGTATGTGCCAACCAAAATACAGAATAATCCCCAATATTAAAAGTTATAGAACATAATCTAAGTCTATGATTTCCTAATGCTTTTACAATGCCAAAACAGTCAATCCCAAGATTAATCCTGTGGAAGTAAATGAATCAAACTGGCTTGCCATTTTAAACACAGAAACATCAGTCATTTGTGAGGCAATGTCGAGTATCAGTTGAAGATAACGGTATTTAGAGCCACCTTCCCTGGGTTTAAATCCTGCTTCTGCGGAGAGCTCTGTGACCTTGGGAGAGTTACTTTACATCTCCATTCCTCAGTATATCTCTCATATGAGGATAACAGTAGTCTCTAATTCATCAAGTTAACTGAGGATTAAATGAAATAACACAAAGAAGGTTTGTGATGATGTCTGGAGATTATTAACTTGTTTAATAAACAAGCATCTATTTTAGCCAAATGGATTGGGGTGGTGGGTTGGGGAGAGGGTTAGGGTTCAGCATATCCCGGAAATTGCTACAGATTATATTTTTTAGCTAAAAAGAGAGGGAAACCCATTTTTATTAAAAGAAAGCAGTACTGGGGCGCCTTGGTGGCTCAGTGGGTTAAAGCCTCTGCCTTAGGCTCAGGTCATGGTCTCAGGCTCCTGGGATTGAGCCCCACATCGGGCTCTCTGCTCAGCGAGGAGCCTGTTTTCCCCTCTCCCTCTGCCTGCCTGTCTACTTGTGATCTCTCTCTGTCAAACAAATAAATAAAATCTTTAAAAAATAAAAAATTTTTTAAAAAGCAGTACAAAGATTATCTTGGGCCAGGTGTTAAGGGTTAAAAACCCCCAATTATCCAGGATCATGGAGGCTCTATGCATTGTCCTCCTCCAAACTCCACAGGTCTGTAAGAGTGATGGATTATGGAGTTAGAAGGAAAACATTTTTTAAATTATCTCTTAACCATTACTTTATAGATCTTCAATGTAATGGATCACGTTATCCAAAAGTTAGCTCAGGTTAATTTCGCATCATCTGTTAAAAATATATACATTAATTCTACATGTTATGAGCAAGATTTTCAACTACAAAGAAATTGCCTGTTTTCTATATCCCTCAGAGTCATATATATGTCAGCTCAATTATTACACACTAACTGGCTTGATAAGAAATTTTATTTAAAATATATATGTGTAAGGGTTTAGAAGTCAACATTGTCGACATGCAGACATGTAGAAACATAAAAAGATTTTCTCTTTAGTTCTATTATGTAAATTTAATTATAGAATATATATGTCAACTTAGCACGAGTTAATCCGGTAAAGTCCATTTTAGTAGCACTCATGTAACTGTTCAACAAACACTTCCACCTGCATAAATATTTATTTTCTTCTCATAACTGTGGAAAAGTTAACAATGCTGAAGCAGCTCAATTACTTTTCATTTAAGAGATCTTAAGTTTTTTAAGTACAGCTCTGTATTTCCAATTTGATATCTCACACTTGGCTTCAGATACAAACTTATTTACAGAGACACAAATCATACTGTGTATTTATAGGTGTTCCTATATATTTAGTATGTATTTAATGAAGGTCAAGAATAAAACTGCAAATGAGGTTTATGGGAGTGTTGTAAAGGTTTATTATTGTCATTGTGGGGGAAAGTATAATTTTCTTAAAAGAAATGATGACATATACATAATAAAGTCCCTGTCCGTGTCATGACAGCTCAAGAGCATGCCATCGTTACCACCTATGTCACACCGCAGGTGCACCTGCTATATGGGTGACAGCCGCTGACTTCTCTGATCAACACATAATTATCTCTGAATAAAAATGCACGTTGAAGTTAGCTGGACATAATGGATTGAAGACCCAGGGCAAAATTATCTTTATCATGGCACATAGCACCACCTGGGGGTAGGAGAGGGCTAGGGAGAGGTGTTGTCAACGATGCAACCTTGAGAGGCCTCCTGTGATGTGGGTACTTCTAGGGTGTTCATGTTTATCCTGCCTGTCTTCTTTTGGATAGAAGAGGTCACTTGGTTAATGGTTAGGATGCTCCTGGCAGAGAAAGGTCCCACTGATCAGCGCTATTCTCCACGGATCTAACTGTATATCTCTCTCTCAGCATCTGGATAGCTTCCATTTGCAGAGTTCCCTTCCCCCATAAGATAATAAATATCATATCACAAGGATGGCAGTGCTCCTTCATGGAACACTGACTGTTTATTAGAGGCAAAAAAGTTTAAGAGAAATGCTAACAATGTTCATTAATGGCCCGCATCCAGGTTTAATGAGGCATGTCAATATGCGGACTGGGCAACATCAGTGGCATAATAGTGGTGGTAAATGGGAGTAATTGTATCCAATTGTACGGCACAGCTTCCAGGAATGAGCCCGAACTGCCAACTGACAATGACAGAGCAATTATGGGAAGGCAAGCGAGCTGTGTCAAATTAGCACTCGGTGAGAACTCATTTTTCAGAGATGTGCTTGCTCGACACCACCACAAGTGATAGCTACTTTATTGTGAGTGATAGGAAGACCAGCACTTAGACTGATGTTCTGATTTGTCAATAGCTGTATTTGAAAGCTTAGTGTCACAAATATATAGAGATATTCAGGGAGAGAGGCACACTGCTCATGATCCGAAGGATAAGAACGTTGCCGAGAAGGTCATCTGTCAGTGTGAGCTGTCAGAGAGAGATCACACTCTATGAAAAGGGAACATTCAGCCGACTTAAGTAATTACCTTTGACTGAGATTTGAAGATGTCTTCTTTTGTTGGCCTACATTGACTGCATAATTTATAATTTACTGCAATCAGCAAAGGGCCAGGACTTGTAACTAAGAAAATTCTTATTTTATTTCCATAATTACTTTTCCTCTCTCTCTTTTTTTAACTCCTTTAGCACTTCAGAAGTGTAAAGTGGGAAACTGATGAAATTGATTATTTTCTTTCTTTCTTAAACAACTAAGTCTCAAGTACATCAGAAACAATATATTTACTTTTGACTGTTGTTTCGCAGGACAATACCTCTCTACCATCACCCTATAAGAGGTATGAAACACCCCTTTATCCTTGATGTATTTTTTTCTTGCTTTGTGGATTACTAGTTAAAGAGGATAAAGGAATAATTCAATTTTGTCTCTCTAATGCAGAAGAATAAGAAAGAAAAAAACAGATCTGGAGTACTAAGCACTGAAATTATAATTCACATCCTTAGATATTTAGCAGTTTGACTGAGTTGTCATAACTATAAAGAGGTAAGTATTATAGCAAATATTTCAGAACTATATGGATTAACAGAATTTTCAATTCTTGTTGCCTTTTTCCCCTAGGACGTATCACAGGATCAGTGTTTGCAAAATAATTTATCTTACCTTTAATAACCTTATGCAAAAATATATTTTGTGACCCATTATATTCTGGGGAGCAATAAGCATTAAACTTTTATTTTTTCTATGTTTTTAGAAAACGTGATCAGTTAATTTTGTTAGCTAAAATATAATAGGGAATTGTAACAGTGTAGCTTTTGATTTTTTTATCCCCCAGTTAAAAAAGAAGAACCTCTGAGGAAATATTAAACTTTAATTATTTGGCATTATTATGAAATTCTTGCTGCTTTTTCTTCCCCTAATGGTGACCAATTGATTAATGAATTGTAACTAAAAATTACCAAGATTAGCCTGCCTTTTGGCAAAAACTGTTGTTTAATTCTAGGTGTATTGATTTACTGAAGAGATATTGACAAAAGAATTAATTTAGGTACTTTAAGTCAATATTACTTTAGTGGAAACTCCACCTTTTAGTTTTAAGGAAATACTCTTAAGAACACTCCTCCATTAAAATGGTGTAAAATTACTGTCACATAATAAACGTTCATTTCTTCCTACCTGAAAGTCTGCATAGGTTCACAGTGCCCCCCCCCCCCCGAGACCCATCAAACACTCATATTTCAAATGAGTAATTATGGGTTTGGGGATGTTTGCTGATGTATTTAATGTTTCCTCTAAACTTCAACAATTCTGCTAAAAAATATTTTGTTTTCCAGTTTACCATCTACTACCTGAGATTATTTTAAATTACATACTTTGATGTTTCTGAAACAGTTTTAAATTATTTTTTTAACTATTTCAGAATTCCTTGGACCATTCAGTTTCCCTGTTACAGAAAGCTGTTTAATTCACAATGCCTTGAGTACAGGCCCGTCATCTATTCTATAGTGACTGTGCCACTTAATAATGGAATAGTGCATCAAAGTGGCACTTAGGTCTCAAATTGTTATGTATGACTGTCAAAGCGGCAAGAAAAAAGAATTAAAAAAGGGGTTGGGGGGGAGAAAAACCCTTGATTTGTCTTTACTACTGAAATGTGAATTTGTCAGCCAGATTCTGAAATCACAACAGCATTGCATCCCCAGCGAGATGTTGAAAACTTGACAGGTACATATTTTTTCAACTACAAGCACTTCTATAATGAAAACTAAAGACACAAATCTTATCTTTTTATTTTTCATTTATTTATTTTTTTGCCCTTGACAGATAGTTGTTGTCAATGGGATTTAACGTTCAGATTTGGGTTTCAGAGAAATAACCAATAAGCAATCCAAAGAGTCACCATAGAGATATTCAAAGTCAAAAGCCTGGCTTGTGACATACGGAAAGGATCTGAGTGTATAATTAAGTAAGTTCAAACCACTGGCACTTAATCTTCCCCCTGATGGCACGTAAAGCCCATCACAGCCTCTCTCAGGGGGACAAACTGTAACTTGTTTAGTGGTCACCAAGGCTTTTGATCATCATTGTCCTTCTTACTTCATCATTTAAAGATGAGTTTGCTTTGGTCTGAGATTTCTCCACTTATCATTGCTTATTCTCAGGAAAAATAAAAGCATAAACCATGACCCAGTATTTATTCTGTCATCCAAAGCATTTTTTAAGTCTCCTCAAATATCCGTATCTCCAAAACTATCTACTTCTGAGTTCGATTCAGAACATAGCCTGTGTATATAATTTCTCTGGGTGTATTTTGTGCACAATGTAAGTGCCCTGACAACCACTATTAACGCCTACTATGATGCTCAGTGTGTGGTGATTATTTACCTGCTGGTAACTTCACTATATTACCAAAACCCTTATGAATATGCCTGGACATTTTGTATAGGGAGAGGGTAGGAGATCTGTAGTTGTAGTGCTATTTCCTAGAAATTATAAATTGCAACTGGTTGTCACCCGCTGCTCTATATGGATCAGTCTTACAGAATTGCATTCAACCATTTGCCTGGAGCAAATAATATTTTTGACAGGTGAGTGGAATTTTGCAAGGCTAGATAATACCACACAAATCACATATGAATAATCCTAAAAACTACAACTCCCATCATGCTCTTTAACTGAACATTAGATAATCAATGACCTCATCAGAATTTTCTTTAAATTTTATTTTATTGTGGTAAAAATATGAAATTTATTCTCTTAACAGTTTTTTAAAAGTGTAAAACATAGCATTATTATCTACAGGCACAATGGTACAACAGCATATCTCTAGAATTTATTCATTTTGCATTACTGAAATTTTATACCCATTAGTTAGCAACTCCCCTTTACCTATGACCCCCACACCCAGCCCCTGCCAACCACCATCCTACTTTTTGCTTCCATGACTCTATTTTTTTTTAAGATTTTATTTATTTATTTGACAGACAGAGATTACAAGTACACAAGAGAGGCAAGCAGGGAGAGAGAGGAGGAAGCAGGCTCTCCACGGAGCAGAGAGCCCGATGTGGGGCTCGATCCCAGGACCCTGGGATCATGACCTGAGCTGAAAGCAGAGGCTTTAACCCACTGAGCCACCCAGGTGCCCCCATGACTCTATTTTAGATACGTCATGTAAGTGGAATCATGCAGAATTTGTCTTTCCATGAATGGCTATTTCACTTAGCATAGTGTCTTTCAGGTTCATCCATTTGGTTGCATATTGCAAGCTTGCTTTCTCTTTCAGGGATTAATAACATTCTACTGCCATGTATATACCACATTTTTTAATCCATTCATCCACTGATGGACATTTAGATAGTTTCCATAGCTTGGTTCTTATGAATAGTGTTGCAATGAACATGGGAGTGCTAATATGCCTTTGAGATCAATATTTCAATTCCTTTATAAAAATACCCAAAGGTGGAATCACAAGATCAAATAGGAGTTTTTGTTTTTTTTTTGAGGAATCTCCTATTTCCCACAGCATTACACCTTTTTGCATTCCCACCAACTGCATGTAAGAGTTCCAAATGTTCCAGACACTAGTCAACACTTGTTTTGTGTTTTAAGTGGTTTTTTTTTTTTAGCCATTGCAAAAGATGTGAGGTGATATCTCATTTTTATTTGGATGTGCATTTCTCTGATGATTAGTGGCTGAGCACTTTTTTCATATGCTTATTGGCCATTTGCATATCTTCTTTGAAGAAATGTCTAGGGAGTTTCTTTGTTGAGTTTTTAATTGGGTTATTTGTATTTGCTATTGGGTAGTATGAGTTCTTTATATATTTTGGATATTAACCCTTACCAGATTTTAAGGATTACAAATATTGTTTCCCATTCCATAGGCTGCCTCTCATTTTGTTGATTATTTTTAGTTTAGCTTTTTAGTTTTATATAGTCCCACACAGATATTCAATAAATTGAAACAATTATTGTATATTGACTTGTTTGTCAATTTCATTTCTGCATGTTTGTCTTCCCTTCCTAACCAGCTCCAAGGCTGCTAAGGGAAAGGGCAGTAGTGGTCATATGACTTCACCATAAACATACATGAAGTTCCTGTTATATGTGAGCTGGCTCTGAAACTTGCTTTGCCAATCAGCAGATAAGAACAAATTATAGACTGATTGATTGTTTACTTGCCTGATGTAGTTCCACTTATCTATTTCTGATTTTATTGCCTGTGTTTTTGGTGTCAAATCTATGAAATCATTTCCAAGACCAATATCAAAAAGCTTTTCCCTTGTGTTTATCTCCAGGAATTTTATAGTTGCCAAGTCTTACATTTAAGTATTTAATCCATTTTGAGTTGACTTCTGTATATGGAGTAAGATAAGGGTCCAAATTCATATCTTTTGCATGTGGATATCCAATTTTCCCAGCACCATTTGTGAAGAGACCATCCCTTCTTCATGTGTAGTCAACAGATTAATACAGATCTTTTTGGATCAGATCTCAATCCACAGAAAATCAAATCAACATAACAGCTTTAGAAATGAATCTTAGTATAATTCAGCTCTTCAAATTGTTAGCACAGTTTCTTACTCTTTTGTTAAGTAAAAATTGGGATGCTCCTGAAAACTCTAATTTCAAAAGACTGTTACAATGTAAAGAGACATTTTAGTGTTTATGCCTCTACATGTACACTGATGTATCCATCTTTTTTTTCTTTTTTCCTTACTGTTCACATGTAATTTGTGTAAATTAACTATTAGTATGCTACTTTCAAAATCTATTCTAGAGTCTTTCTACTTCTGTCACCTGGATCACTGTAACAGACATAACTAGTCTCCCTGCATTCACTATGGCCTCTTCTACAGTTTACTCTCCACTTGCAGCTGAAGCAATCTTTTTAAAATAAAAATCAGCCATGATCATTTCAGTTGCTCCCATTATACTTATGTTAAAATATAGTCAAAGGTCCTAACTTGGTTGATATTCACAGTAGAAAGATCAAATCACACTAAAATTCTTGATAGCCCCTGCTCCTTTGGCATCCTTCCTATTATGTGGTTGATTTTTTGTCTGATCCATAGTTTTACAAAACTAACTTCTTATTTAGTGCTCAGCACAGGTATTCCTTCTGAGAAAAATTTTATTCCCTCTCCAACAACATACATAAGGATAAGTCCCCCCCGCCCCATATACTGTAGCACAGTGCAATATATGAGCCTCTATCACAGCATCTGTTCCACAAAATTGAATTTTTTATTTGTGTGCTTTCCCCCACAATAGAGTCTGTTAATCCCAAGGATTAGCACTAAGTTCTATACATGGTCCTGTCTTCTGAGATTGGCAGAGTATTTGGCATTATAGACCCTTAATAAAATTGACTGGATGAATGAATGAATGAATCACTCCCTGAGCAGGAACCACCATATTACACGTAAGTGAGTACAATTATAACATCTAAATCCAAGACCTAGTCATACTACTTTGAGAAAGAAACTCTGCTTCTTAGTTTAATCACTTTAAACACCATTGTTCATAAAGTCAATAGGTAATTAAGATATTTACAGAAAATAAAGTGCCTACTGTTTAGCAAGCCTTCAAGAAATGTTTATTCATGTTGCTTCCTTCTCCATTTTTCAGTTGAACTCATTTAAAACTACATTTCCAATTACCTTATTAGAGAAGAATGAAACTTCCCATGCAATGATCATTGGGAAGAAAGCAGAGGAAAGGAAAAAATATTTTTAGTATTTAGTCTAAACATGACATAGCTGTGATTATTTTTTCTTACCTCATTCATTTTAAATCAAGTAAGTCTCATTTGTCCACATGTTTACAATAATCACGGCACTCCAACAATTCTGTTTTCTTAAACTGCCTCAGTGTTTACTAATAAATGCAAGGGAGGGACATTTCATTTGGCCATCTGAAATGTGAATATCTCAAGGTTATAGGACTCAGTGACTTAACAGGATAAGATTTGTGGTTTAGAAAGGCAGCTTTCTAACATATTGTCACAAATGGGCCAAGTGAAATAGCACAGGCTGCCTTCTTCTAAGAAAGAATCTTTCAGCCTACAGTTAAAATTTCAAAAAAGTTACAGATTTCTAAATATCCTACACATTGATGTATAAGGGTTTGTAAAGGAAATTGTGTGAACAAATCATTCTGGTGAAGAAAATCCATGTATACTTATCTGATAATTTAAAGAAAACACACAAAAAGAAATTATTTCCATAAATAAGTGATATTCATACCATCTCCAGATACACATTAATATCAAAACTACACTCTTGAAGCCAATCACTATAAAAAATTATTTTTGATCTACCAATGCCCAATCTGGAAATTTTGCTTTTCTAAATCTTTACACAATGTGCAAGATGTTTCAGGATTAGCAGCACAGTAAAATCTTAATGTATATGTATTTAAGAAAAAAACTATACAAAAACACAAACCAGGTTGATGAAAGAGTATTTAATAGCATTGCTTTTCTTATTTTTTCACGCAGGATTTATAGTTACATATTAATCTAGATTCCTTAGGCATTGTTTCTTAAAACTGGAATGTCCATGGGGTGCCTGGGTGGCTCAGTGGGTTAAGCCTCTGCCTTCAGCCAGGTCATGATCTCAGGGTCCTGGGATCAAGCCCTACGTGGGGCTCTCTGCTCAGCAGGGAGCCTGCTTCCCACTCTCTCTCTGCCTGCCTCTCTGCCTACTTGTGATCTCTGTCTGTCAAAAAAAAAAAAAAAAATCTTAAAAAAACAGAATGTTCATACAGAACATAAAAACTATATTCACATATTCAGAAATTAGTGGTTTCTTTGTTCCTGTCATATTAGCCATAATATAAATCCTATGGCAAAGTTTTCCCCCCATCTTCCAATATTCACCATTTCTGTCTAGCTGAACTAGGCAAAGCCTCTGATAAACAGTCCCTGTAGGTTTTTAACCCTACTAATTCTTCAGCAAAATCTTCTATGGCATCAAAATGGTGAATGAAATTAAGAACCAATAACATACGGCTTGACTTATTTTTTTTTTAATCTTTAATCTGGAAAACATATCTCCACTGTCTAGTAACTGTGAAACAAACCAAACCTAGTGTGTCCACCATCTGAAGCCTAAAGTCAGTGCTTCAAAACAATTAATGTTTTCCTTTTTAATTCTGGTACCAGTTTATTCATGACATTTTAATTGTAACTCTGAGATGACAATGTCAGATGTTCCGATTTGGCATGAGAAGAAGATTAAAACCAAAAGCAGGTGAACATCTATCATTCTAAAACGGTGTTATTTTTACTCAGGTAAGTTTTCCAATGTATTTAAGAGTTGACCTCTATCATGATTTTTTTCAAGAGCAAAAAGAGAAAATATCACAAAAATAGAAAATAAAGCTAGCCTTCATAAAGTAGAGCATGGACTTTTCAAACAGCAATTCTCTCACTTCCCTATGAACATCAATAGCATTGCAAACCAGACATATAACAAAAAAAGAGAAATACAATATACCCTGAAAGTAGAAAACAAGGTCAGAGGTGAAGCTTTAGCTAAAAGACTTTCTTTAGACGACAGAGACGACAGCAAATCAAACTTATGCCTTCTTTCTGTTCGAATCCTCATAAAAAAGCCTAATACCTCAGGTTTTTATTTTTAATTTTCCTTCCATGGCATGCTATATTAACACTTTCCTGCTTTGTTATTTTCAAGCATATTATGCATCAACTGGCACTGAAAAGACTATTAATAAAGAAAAAGAAGGGAAGAGGGAGGAAGAGAGGACAAGAGGGCTAAAGGGAGGGAGACAGAAGAGGGGTAGGGAGGAAGGGAGACAGAAGGGGGGAAGATAAAGGAAGGAGAGGGAGAGATGAGGGTAGAGAGATAGAGAGAAGAGGCAATGAGAGGAAGGAAAAAACAGAAAAGGAAGGGAAGGGAAGAACAACTGAAGGGAGGGAGAGATATGTTTTCATATCAATCTGGTAAATCTGATTTGGGATAAGTGACCCCCACTATTAATAGATAAATCTAAAGTTGTTTCATGGCCTAAGGCCACACTAAATGATTTTACTGGGTTCAAGATCAGATATATCTATTTTTATCTTTCATTTACTTTATGATTTCCGAATTTATTATTGTCTCTTTTGTTAGATAATTCTTATAAAAGTACATCTACCATATTTTTCACTACTAATTTTGTTTAACCTTCAGAAGTGTTCAACTCCAGGTGATTTATTTCTACGTTCCTTAATGTACGTGTTACTTGTTCCTCTTTGCCTTAGCCATTTCTCTTCCTAAGTTAAGACATCATCTTATTATAGGAATACACGTGGTGATACTGCCGTATTTTTAAGTCCCGTCTTAAAGAATGAACTAAAAGCAAAGTTGAGTCATTAGGATAATAATCTATTTCAATTATCTGAAATAACCTTATTCAAAGTATACTTCCAAAGGGCAGATTACTGTTTTAGAGAAACAAATGCACTTACTTATAATCAATAGTTGTTTAAAAACTTTAGAACTAACCAAGACTAATACAGAGAGAATATAAAGCATTTTGACTTTGACCTGGTCGTGTATTAAATAATATATTATTTCAGTCATTTATGAGATTATCACTCACGCAACTGCATCTGATTTTCGCGTATTTCATTCTATCTTAAAATGTGCTTAGCCAATAACAAAGGTGTCTACTGTATAATAGAAATCTTTGTGGGGGGCATTAGATTAGTAAGTCTATCTAAGAAATAGTGAGGGGACTGGGACTGAATTCATAGTAGGGGGAGGGGAATAAATGGTTCTATTTGTAAAGAGGAGGGGCACAGAACACTGTACAACAATTCTCCCTGAGACATCTGAAAATTGATCTCAGTTTGAGCTGAAGTCCTCACCAGCCTCACCTCAACAAAGTACCCAAATGACTTTTTAAAAGGGTACAGCTCAAACCGGGGGAGAATGAGGGAAAGGGCAGGTTTGAAACTTACAGTGTTTCTATAATCAATACTCTGCTCCTGAACAAAAGTGTAAAGAGGCGCACAAATGTACTAAACCACATTTCAAAAATGACATCGTAATTGCTGGCACTGCCCAGCCTACCCTGGCCTCAGCATTGCCAGGTTTTAAATTTATTTCAAACTGTTCTTCCCAAGTATACCTAATTTTTTTTTTGTCCAAATAGCAGCAACTTGCAGTTAGTGAACAAAGCTTCAGGATTTTTTTTTACTTACAGCTAAATTTAACTTTACCCATCCAATAAAAAAGAAATAAGGGAGCCTTTATTATCTCCCTGGATTTCTGGGTATGATACCACATCATAGAGAAGTGGTTATTAGAGACAATGGCCTACCAAGGTGAAGTTTGTAATAAAGCCTATTATGTGGTTTCACCATTGACACTAATGGAATGTAACAGTGATTTAGAATGATTTAATGGTTCCCAGGTTGTGCTCTAATAGTGCTCTTTATATTATGATGTATATCACAAAACCTAATGTGGCTGTTGTGATATATTGACAGTATTCATGCTGTTTCATTTTTTTAGGGGAATTTAAAAAACTGTCAAAGAGGAAAATTAATAGGCTGCAACTGCTTTATTTTCAAGCGTTCTGTTTTTTAAATGTATGTGCATAAATTTCCATTTGGTGCCACTCTTAGGCTAATAAATTCATCTGAATTTTTATTCTGAGATAATAAAGAAGTGTGCATGTGTATACACTTGTGTGTATATTTATGCACTATATAGTATACATAAGTATTTGAAATCCAACTTGGAGAAGACTGCACTGTCATTTTATAATATATTTGCAAAATGGTTCTATTAGATTAAAATACACCTGAAGGAACATTACAGAAGAAATCATAGTTTTATTACACAAGATAAAGTCATCTAGTTTGAATCGTGAAGCTAAAGGCTACGGATTTAGTACCAGCTCACTAAAAAACAAAAACAAAAACTACTGAGTACCTGTCATATGAACTCTTAGATTTCTGAGTAAAAGGAGAATAGGATTATTTGAAAGAGTAGAAGCAAGGCATCGTCATGCTCTTGTAGCTTGTAAGCCTCATAGCAATGCTTGATCTTTTAAGTATTGAGGCATATTGTAAACTTAAGTAGAAGTAGACAACACTGCAAATTTTAAGGCTATTTGTTGAAAGTTGTAGAAGTGGAGGGCTGTAGATAAAGGGGAAAGAGGGAGGGCTTTCAAGAGAGTCCATACTCCACCTCTCAAACATTTGGTCCTATTTTAAAATAAAAAATGTTAAGATTATTTATTTATTTGAGAGAGAGAGAGAGAGTGTGTGTGTGTGTGTGTGTATGTGTGTGTGATGGTGGGGGGGACAGAGGGAGAGGGAGAGGGAGAATCTCATGCAGACTCCCTGCTTAGTGTTGAGCCTGACTCAGGCCTCCATCTCATGACACTGAGATCATGACCTGAGCCAAAATCAAGAGTAGGATGTTCAACCAACTGAGCTACCAGGAGCCCTAAAATAAATTTTTAAGTAAACGCTACACCTAACATGGGCCTCAAACTCATGACCCTGAGATCAAGAATAGCATGCTCTACCCACTGAGCCAGCCCCTATTTGATCCTATTTCTTAAGAATCTGATCAGTTTATTCTCTTTCTTTGAAATGTATTACTTCTCCCTTTCCTAGGTAGCAATCATTTCTTGGGAAACCTAAAAGAACTTTCTGTAAGTCCTGCTTATGAAATTAAATTTATGAAATTATCTCTTCCTTTCCAGCCCACAGCAATTTTCATGTTTCTGATCTCTTTTATAGTCAGTTCATATCTGATTCAGTCATTTGCTGTCACATGTGTATATTTTAAGTAAACATATGATAAACATTCATCATATAGTTTCTAGTTGTTTGGCAGATTAATGTGATTCCATAAAACTTCACCCAACTCTACTGCTAGCCTAGCAGACCATGCCTTCTTATTGAAAAGGAGGCTACCACACTATATTTTTTGGGTATGAGACCTTTCAGACATTGGATTACTTCAACAAAAAAATAACACCTTGATCATGACAAGAGTTTTTTTCTTAGAGGAAACTTACCCCCAAATTCTACAGTTAATTTTTTACAAAGGAAAGGAAAAAGAAAAAAAGCACAACACTACTATTCAAACACATTTAAGAACAAATTCAATTGCAATGGCTCATAACTAGCACTGGAATAAACAGAAAGATTTAATGAAGTGGAGAGTCCAGAAATAAGTTCAAGGACACGTTGGAATTTAGTGAATGACAAAGATGGCAACTGCAATCTGTAGAGAATACATGTTTTCACTGAGAAATGGTATTTGGACAACTAGCCAACAATCTGGGGGAAAATGGAAGAAAAATGGTTCTGGCAATTTTTACTTCAAAATAAATACCCAGTAACAAAGATTTCATTGATTTAACCATAAGAGATCTAAAAGAGAACATCAGCTAAGTAGAAACATAATAATTTGTTGTCATCTGAGTATAGAAGGTCATCACAAATATAAACAAAACTCTAAAACCATAAAGAAAAAAGACTGATAAATTTGACCACATAAAATGGAAAACTTTCGTATGACTAAAGAAAGTATAAACCAAATCAAAGAGCAAAGTAGAGGAAATATTTGCCATGGACAGAAACCTTAGTAAATATGTAGGAATTTTTAGAAATCAGTAAAATGTTCAACCCAATAGAAAGAAAATTATCAGAGGACAGGAGTAATATATAGCACCAAAAAAAAAAAAAAGGGCAAAAATGGTAAAATAAATAAATAAAATAAACACAGAACTATGCTGAAAGTGAGACAGAGAAGAAATACATTATAGTAATAATGTGATTTTTTTCCCAGTTAAAATTTGACAGTTCCCAATATTGTCAAGAGTATGAGGAAACATGCATTCTATATCATTGATGATATCAATGAAATTTTAAGGCAATTTTCAAAATCTACCAATATTATCCAATAAACATGAAAATGTGCTTATCTTCATTAGCAATCATGCAAATACAAATTAAAAGGAGATTCTGTTATACATGCCAAAGAATGACTAAAATTAGTAAGATATTTAATACCAACTACTAGTAAGATATAAAAGAGCAGAGACTTTCTTATACTGGTAGTGGGGAAATCAATTGGTACAACCAATTTGGAAAATTGGTATTATCTTCTTAGTTGAATATATGCATAATTTGTGACCCAGAAAATCAACTAATCATATACACAACCAAAAAACTTGCATATGTGCACTGTGCTGAGACTGTTCTTTGTAATATCCCCCAAATGGAAACCCAAATATTCATCTGTCATAGTATGGATAAATTATTTAGTAGTATCCACAAAATGAGCACTGTACAATGATGAAAATGACTCAATGACTGACACACCACACAACTACAATGAAGAATTTGTCAAATATCAAGTTAAGTAAAAGAAGCCAGACACAAAAGTGATTCCATGTATATATATAAAGACCAAACAAAATTTCACTTTAAAGTTAGAAGTCAGAATAGTGGAGAGAAAGGAAGATAAAGGAAAAAAAGGTGGGAATGGCAACTGGCAATGGTCCAGAGGTTGCTTCTTGGCTGCTGCCTGTTTCATATTTCCTGACCTGCCTCGTAGTCACTCACTTGTGAATACTGTGATTATGTTTTGTGCAGATGATCTAAAGGTGTGATATACTTTACAATGAAATCTTATAAAACAAGAAAGAGGTTAAAGAAAAAAGAATAAAGAGATACTAGTTAAAATTTTTAATACTCAGGGGCGCCTGGATGGCTCAGTGGGTTAAAGCCTCTGCCTGTGGCTCGGGTCGTGATTCCAGGGTCCTGGGATGGAGCCCTGCATCGGGCTCTCTGCTCAGCAGGGAGTCTGCTTCCTCCTGTCTCTGCCTGCCTCTCTGCCTACTTGTGATCTCTGTCAAATAAATAAATAAAATATTAAAAAAAATTTTTTTCAATACTCAAAAAAAACCCCTTGAAGGTTGTCATAATGGCCCTTAATAATTAACAGTAGCTTCTAACCCAGTAATTTGAGAAAAGAAATGTAAACACAGATACAACTAGATAGTAAGTTAATCACCTACTGATTTTAACTTGTTGATACAACTGTACCATTAAATACAGAATTACAGAATTACAGAATTCACAGATAATTAATTTTTTATACACACAAGATTTCTGCCCTCTTATCCTCATTTTAATTAAGAATATGGAAGAAACTCTGATGAACATAAACAGACTACACACTTTTATGGCTAATAAACTTAATGATTTTTCACAACTGTGTACCTTGGTGGAATTATCTTCATTCTCTGGGAGTTGTTCTAGGTGTTAATACCTGATGAAAAGTCCAGGCCTAAAGAGCATAAAGATATTCTGTATACTCACTTAGCCAACACAGGATTTATTAAACTCCTAGTATATTCTGATTCAATAAGAAATAAGACATAGTTTTTGATCCCATGGCCTTAGAGATCAATTTAATAGATGAGCCCCCATAAATATCACTTTGTTTACATCATACTACTACATGGTTGATGTTTGGAGCCTTACCTTTCCTTAAAATGAAAAATGGAATTTCAATTTGGAAGAGCCTCAACTGGCTTTCCTCACAAGGGGAAATCACAGCATCGTCGTCCTTGTTATGGAAAAGATGCAGTCTTACTGGGAGAGCCTGGGTCTCTGAGCCAGAGAGAACCTCTTTCAAATACATTACTGGCTTTACTGAGTCTCAGTAAAGACAGCTTAACAAATGAAAATGATTATCTCACAATTCTATGTCCATTAATTGGAGTTATACAGACTGACTGGCTAGCTCTAGGTGCTTAATAAACTTTAGTTACCTTCTCCCCTTTCAACTGTGTGCTATAGTTATTTGTCTAGTGTCTCACCTCCCATATTGGTCTGTAAGCTTTCTGAAATTAGGGATCACATCTTATTCTTCTTTATACCCCTTACAGAGCTTGGCATAAGGCCATGTGCAGAGCTGAAATTCCATATTTGCTGAAGGAATGAAATTTTTTCAACCACATATTGACTATAAGAAATGAAGATAAGATATGTGCCCTTAATTCTGTTGAAGCTAAAGGAGAACTTACTCAATTAACCCAAAGTGAATGATGCTTTACTCACATTCATTCTACAGAAAACTAAATATATATTTAACAATTGTCGTTAGGAACATGAAGTTATTACACAAAGAGTGAAAAAATGTCTCACTGATTTTCATAAGGAGATGGTAGGAAAAAAGTTTGAACTCATTCAAGAAG